>JBBJLR010000042.1:25438813-25457395 GCA_037577145.1 Brachypetersius gabonensis | reverse complement strand
ACACACACACACACACACACACACACACACACACACACACACACACACACACACACACACACACACACAGTGCTGCACCTATTACACATTTACAAATGTACATAAATACTAAAACTAAAAATGAGTCAATTAAACAAACAAACAAATAAATGTAAACAAATAAATATATCACCATATCCAATTTTTTAAATCTTCATTGTTCTTAATGTATATACAATACAAAAATATAGAAAAATAATTTCAGACTTGTAAACACTAGGGTATACTCAATATTTCAGCATGTAAAAGAATGACATGGAATCAGGAAAAAATATGAATAAAAACAATTTTTTAAACAATTAATTACTTGAAATGCTGAGTGTGAATTACCATGTGGTTGTAGGTCTAGGATAGTTCTCATTCATGCCAGAGGAGGCACCAAAAACAAATGACCTATTAATTTCGCAGCCATTAGTGATAATTACCTATAAATAGGTAAGTGGGCAGAGTTTTGGCATATAACCACACTCATGCTCTGTTAGCCCATACCTGTTTGGTGTTTGTTAATGTGTGTGCTGGTGTTATTAGGGATATGTTACGAAGATGTATTGGAGAGGTTGGAGCTGCTGAGGTGGAGACAGGCTGGGGCTTCTTCATCTGATTAGATAATACAAAACAAACCGTGGCAGACGGCTAAAGACTTTGACTTCATCCGCACTTCATTCTGTTTTGGCTGGAAGGATGTCTAATGGGGCCTCCATTGAAATCCAATTGTGATTGTGTGTGTAATTGCAGCCCTGGTTCCCTGGAGTCATGTAGCCACGCAGAGCTATGCTTCATTTAAATGATCCTCGTTTACAGCAACACACACGCGGAAACACACAAACTCCCCCCCCCACCACCCCAACCAACCTCCTTCCCTGCCGTAGGCCGATTAGCGGCGGCGGCTCGTTAGAACCTAAACGAAATAATGCCAACATCAGGTGGAACCGGGCCAGGCTCCATTATCAAGCGGGTGATTGATGGTCGTGCGTCCGAGCAGCCCGAGCGCCGCCCGCAATCTAGATTCAATAAAAGCCGGCCGGGCTCGATCTGATTTATCCGCTACAGCGGGGCTACGGGGGCCGGCCTTTTACCCGCGTCCCATTACACTTCTGAAAGAAACAATTCATTGGGATAATCGGGGCGGACCGGAGGAGGTCGCCAGCCCCTGGAGATGATATTAAGGAGGCGCGTGAGATAGGTTATTAAAATAGAGTGTGTGGCAGCAGAAAATGGGGCGTGCGGGGGGGTATAGAGACATCAGAGTGTGTACATGTGTGTGTGTGAGAAATTCTGTGGAATAGTAAGCTGAAGGTGGCATGATATCGGCTTTGAATGTCTGATATCAAAACAAATACTGAAGCATTGAGTATTGGCAGATACTGATTCAATTTGTAAATTAAACAAAAAGCTATTCATTTATTTATTTACTTCAATATTATATGTTAGGTACCAATACTGAAGGCTTGTGTACTGGTGGACACAGATCCAATTATGCTTTATAAACAATAAAACAAAGTACCACACATAATGACAAAGTACTACAGTTTAGCCAGATGTCTTTTATCCAATCTCTCAACCACAATGACTTCAAAATGGTTCTTAACAACCACTTATGAACTTATAGACCAATATAAACAATTCTTATATATATTGCATCGACTTACATCCCACACTACACGAGATTTCCACAAGAAGGACTCAGCCAGCAAAGAGCAGAGAAAGTATAAACATAAAAATGATCAATATATATATATATATATATATAAACATAAATGTCTATATTGTATTGAATGTTTGCTGAAAAAAAGCCCCTAGAAGTACCTCAACTGACCACTAGGGGGACGTGGCCCACAGGCTGAAAAACTGCAGCAGATTAAACTGTTTTTTTTTTTTAAAAGGTTTGCGCTTAATGTCGGGGGCTTTAAAGAATCAGAGGCTGGAAAACACTGCGATACGGAAACCTCTGCTGTGAAATTATTTTATGCAGTGGATTGATTGGTTGCAGGTGAAAAGAAATACAAGCAAAGAAACAAACACACACCAGGCAGAGGTGAAGAAATGTGTTCAAATGGCTGAAGCAGGGGAGGGGTTTACACAGCGTTTCCTCAGGCTGTGGTATTGATCAGGAAAGACCCTTCTTCTAGCTGCGGGGCCTTTTCGGCAGACTCCTGCGCCGAAAAGGAGGAGGAGGAGGAGAAGAAGGAGAAGAAAGCTACCAGGCTGTTTTCCTCCTTAACGTCCAGCAAAAAGGCAGATGATCAGAAGGAAGTGTTGTGACAGCGCAGGATGGAGGTGAGCACCAGATCACGTGCAGCGCCGCTCAGAAGACTCAAACTGGCGAGACTTGATCGGCCTCTAGCTCATAGTCAAGCAATTAGTGCCCGACAGAGAGACAGGAATCCTCCCTGGAAACCAGGTCTCATCTGCCTGTATCTCCATCTTACAATCTTCTCCCACCTCAAAATAGACCCCTAAACCATTACCGAGCACCTCTCTCTCTCACACACACACTACACTCCAGCCTAAGGCCTCTCAATCAAACCAGACTCCAGCCATCCCAGTCCTCCGTGATTAATTACTTTGGTCTGACTATCAAACTGTGTGTGTGTGTGTGTGTGTGTGTGTGTGTGTACAGAGGTAGAACCCTCTATCGGGAAAGACCCTGCAGCAGCCACACACACCACTTCTCACCTCCCTCAGCTTCCCTCGTTTCTAACTCATTTAATCCAGATGTTCAGGGTGTGTGTGTTGGGGGAGGGGGTTGTCAGATTCACTGCAAAAAAATTATCTGCGAAACTGTCTTAAATTTGATTAATGCATCTAATAATTCTTATTGTGCTGTTCTTCACAAATGACAGCAGAGTGTTCGGTCCTCAACAGTCTCTGATAGATAAACAAATAAATATAAGGAAGAACACAGAGAGTTCAGTCTGCCTTAAAAAAAACAATTTTAAAAATTGCGTGGATTTTTACTTAAACTACTGCATTTTTTTTAGTTAAAAGAAATCATGCCCTACTTATTTGTTTATTTAGCCACTGCTTATTTCTTCATATTTAGCTTCCAAAGATCCAAACCTTCTTGTATTTTTAATGTGGTCTTGAGGAACAGTCCCGGTTTCCTGTAGGACTTTCAAAGACTCTCATTTTCTGTCCAGTCCCTGAACTTGATCAGTTTCAGGAGAATTTGCTCCTGTTATGTCACATAGTTATCTACATATGAAGCATTCAAGCATAACAAAAAATCTAACCTAAGGCTTGAACCAGTGACGAAAGAGGTGCAGATGATTTCAGATGATCAGGCGGTGATCAGTATACTGGTGGTGCTGAATGCTGAGTGGCTGGAACAAGGTGTGCAAAACATAAATAAAAAAGGTGAGCTCAAGACTTTTGCCCAATATTGTAAATAATTAATCAATACATTCCCTTTTTGTACAACTTTAAACTGCTACAAACGGGTCCTTTTAATTTAAGAGAAGACTTGATCCCTAATGGCGTATGGGCTCATTAAAATGATTCATGCTAATGTAATTATTGAAAGGTCCTGTGAAACTCTACTGCAAGTCCAAACATTGAATGAAACAAATGACGACAGTAATGTTTTCAATATTATTGACTTGTGGGACGCTGCTGTTGGATGTTTGTGTGTGGCTCTTTCTGTGAGTAAGAGTGAGGACAAGTGCTGCTCGTCTGTCTGTGTGTGCGTGCGTGTGCGGTTAAACTAACACTAGCTTCTGCGTCTTTAGGCATACTGTGTGAGATTGAGGACAAATGCTGTTTGTGTGTGTATTGTGTGTATGCAGGAGTGTGTGGTTAAACTAACACAGCAGCTTTAGCTTAAAGACACAACATACAGTGGGCATGAATGCTGCTTGTGTGTTTGTGCGTAAATAGGTGTGTGTGTGTATCTGTGTGTGGCGCACAGGCATGCCACTCAAAGGGAATCTGAATGTCAGGCCCGGAGGAAGTGTGATAAATCAGCAGCTTGCCGGATGACAAACATAATATGAGCCGCCGTGCCGCACAATCGGAAAAACGTCCCTTTGAATCAGGTGGTGCGAAGCGGAGCCCGCGGCCCAGAAACGCAGCACAAACGGTGCACAAACACCCAAACACCTGTTTATAAAGCCACTCAGCCATAAAGGACGAAGAGCAGAAACGGGAGCGATGCAATTACTCATTAAAGTACATCCAGCCCCGCTGGCCCCTCATCAGACCGGTGAATGAGGGCAATGGGTTAAAGACGTGGAAACGCAGGTCCCAACACGACCACTAGGTGGCACAGTGCGCAGGGCTTTGGGGAGGGAAAGCACTGCAGGAGCGCTCCGTCTCTGAGCGGCCTCGCACACGCGGCTCGATTAAAACCACTTCATGTACATCTTGTAAGGCATAATTTGCTTCAGGGAAATTAGAGTTGAGCACGAATTTAATTTGTACAATGACAGAAATGGGTGGAAGCAAGAGCCTGAACCGGGCGCAATTAGAGGCGCTTCGGAGGAGCCTTCGCGAGCGCAGGCCTAACCCGAAAGGACATCTGCTGCTCCCTAAACCGCACCTAACATCCGCTCCCATCCTCCAACAACCGCGGCCTTGGCTTGTAGACAGAGAAAAAAAAGTAAGTAAGTAAGTAAATAAATCCAGAATAAGCATACAATTAAATAAATGAAAGCATTAGAACAATGGACTAATCAAAACAACAACAACAAAAATTTACCCAACACTGTCACATTCAAGCACGGAGCAAATAATATCCATTAATTATTAATGGACCAAACAATTAGAAAGAGATATCATATCAATACGATGAATAATTCATAGGAAGCCGTCTTGCCAGATTTCTATTTTAGATTTGCACTGCGCTCTCATAAGAGCCTCTGCAGACGAGATCAATGGCTCTGTGTACACAGAGATGTTCTAATAGTCAATTACACGGTCGTTAAGTCAACCTCCGCCGACCTGGAAAGCACTGGAGAGGAAACACACACACACACACACAAACACAAACACATGACCATGAAAAGGAGCAAAAATAAACAAAATAACTGTTTCATCTCATCTCCTTGTAGTGCGTGAAACAGACGTTCGAGTCAGGCGCAGAACTCCAATTCCGTTGTGAAGGCTCTGAGAGGACAGACGTTCCCAAGCAACACTTTATTCAATTATTCCAGCAATATAAACACTTTTAAAGGGAATCAAACCCCACACAGAACGTCACCCCGCATCACTATCAAAAACGCAGCCCTGTATGATGAAATATTCAACTTCTGCCCGCCACCCCCTTCAGCCCTGCGCCGCTGGTACTGCTTTATTTGGGCCCCAGATCCGACAGCGGACAGTAATTGGAGGCTATTTCTTTAATTATCTAAGTGAATATTGGAGATTCGTTTAGGGAAACGAGACGCAACTGGGAATTTTTTATTTTCATTACATCTCGCTGAAAATTCTGGCAGCTCTATACTGTTTTATTAATGAGGATTTGATGCAAAACTGGAAAACACATACACACATCTGCATTCCCTGGCTACTGGTGTGTGTAGACTTTGAGACAGAAGAACTGAGGGTTCTAACCTCTCCATTGCACTGAAGCCTGCTAACTTTTGATGCTGGCTGCTGCAGAGGTGGACTGGTGGAGTGGGTGAGGGGTGCAAGAGGGCAGGCCAAGGAACCGGTTCTACAATCAATGAAACCACTGCTGGCCCAGGATGTTTTGTGTCCAGCAGAGTTTGGTGATGTTTCTCCTAAAAAACACTTGATGAAACCTGGATAAGTTGGTGGACCATCATAAAAATGATTCTGAATGATGGACCATCAAGACCACAGTTCTGCACGTACAAAAAATCAGGCAGACATTGTTTGATGAAGACACTTACAATGATCAGTAAAAATAAAGTTCGGCTTCTTGTAACAAACCAAAATAAGCTCTCCTGCCCCCTATGCTTCTAGTAGTACACTGCAATCTCTCCGAATGACAGCTTTGTATTATATCAACTATATTATAAATGACATATCCATACATTTTAAAAACTGACAGAGCAAACAGTAGGTCAGCAATATTATCTGCAAAGATTGGACTGAGTTTTGGAGAATCTGGAGATCAAATCAGTTGAGATGTTCTTCAAACCACTCCTGAACAGTGTGTAGTGCCACACCATCCACATGTGATGTAAATAAAAAACTCCATGGTCCAGAAATGATGTCCACTGTAGGAGCTTTCAGTGATGGACAGGTCTCACTCAGCCATGCAGCCCCAAACGCAGTAGGCACTGCACTGTGTTCTGATCCCTTTCCATCAGAGCAGCAAGAACTTTTACAGCAGATCTTTTGTGGGATCAATGAACCTGTCGCCAGTTCTCTGGTTCTCCTTCCTTGGAGCTCTTTTGGTGGGTTCTGACCACTGCACACCGGGAACCTCCCACAAGACCTGCCGTGTTGGGGCTGTTCAGTTGTCCAGACATCACAGTTTGGTTCTAGTCAAAGTGTTTCAGATCCTTATGCTCTCCACTTTCCAGTATTTAATCAAATAAGTTACTTTTTAAACCGTTATATTCCTTCCAAACAGATTCCTTCCAAGCAATTTAGCCACATTTAAGACAAGCATAAATAACTTACATTAAATATTAATGAACCATTACCGAGACATTACCAAAGCAGTGAATAATTATCTATAATTTATCATTTATTTATTCATGATTTATTAATTGTCTGCCTTAGGCAGAAGAACTTAAGACTTTAAACCTTGACACAGTTCTGATTTTATCACTTTGCAGGCTCTCTGACCTAAACTAACTTCAGGGAGTGAAACGTTACGATGGTCACCATTGGATGTCCAACCTATAGAGGTGTGATATGCAGGATTATGAATGTGAAGAGTGAGGAGGGTGTGAAGAAGGCCTCTGCTGTTTTCAAGTCTAGGACAACTCTTTTTGCTATAGCCTGCAAGCTAGCCTTGAATCTTCAAGGCTAGCCTTGAGTTCATGGGTCTCTGGACCTCAACCTGGTTTAGCGCTACCAGGCCGTGCCAGAAGCTTGGGAAGCCTCGGACACTCATCGAGGTCGTCACGACAGGTTCACCCAAGGCCAAACGGAAGGAAGTGAGAGAGCGAGGGAGCGACGAAAGAGGTTGAGAGGGAAAGACAGAGCAAAAGATCTCATAGCCACAAGTCGTGCGGTTCAAACCGAGCTTTGATGTGTTGAGCTAGGTGACCTTTTCATGCACGAAAATACGTTTGTGAAGGAACCAGGCGGTTAAATATTCAAAAGGGCTCAGGAACTCTGTAACACATGCAATGGAGGAAAAGAAGAAAGAAGAAGGGAAAAAAACATCTTATTCCTCTCAATCTGACCCTTCCCTCTTGATCTTGTTTCATCTCTTCTTTCTTGCACCCTATTCTTCTCATTCACAGCCCCATCTGCCCCCACACTATCAAACTCCCATAGTGCAACTTCTCCGCTCATCCCTCTCTTTTTCTCCTCTGTTGGTCCTGCGCTCCCCTGTTGCTCCCACAGTGGGGCCTTTGAGTCATTATAATAACATTTGAGGAAGCAGGCGGTGTGTGGTGTTTGTACATCTGTCAAATGCAAGTGTGTGTGTGTGTGTGTGTCTGTGTATGTCCTTGGGTCAATAAGAGACATATATACACTTCCGAGAGAAAAACACTATTTACTAAGTACTCAGAAGCATAGACACAAATATGTGGGGAAAAAGTATCTGGACACAATGTTGTAGTTCAAACAAAGTGTGTCTGAATGCTTGTTTCTCGACACTAACATTATACACATTACACTACTGTGTACTGTTATACTATTTTCTGCCTACCAAACACTGTAATCTTAGGTATATTGAGTAGAATAAATAAAAGAAATACAAAAAAAAAAATGTTTTACTGACAGGCTGCAAAGTGCCTAAAGATACAAGAGGCCTTGATAAAGGAGCTCCACCCACTCAGCATTCAGCACCACCAGTATACTGATCACCGCCTGATCATCTGGAACCATCTGCTCCTGGTTCTACACTGGTTCAGGACTTCAGTTAGATTATTGTTGTTCCGATTCATAAGAAGGTCACTGTGTGGCTTAACAAACAAAAAACATTCATTAGAAACTGGTCAGATTTAGGGACTGGACTGAAAACTGGAGAAGCCTAGAGAATTGTTCAAGACTACATTAAAAATACAATAAATATAGCCAGTCTGTCTCTTTGGAAGTAAAAATATGAAGAAATGAGGGGACTTTTCCACAGTCCTGTATGTTAACACCAGTTTGCCTCTTCTGCTGATGAGCTTTCAAAGACTGAAAGTTTAGAATCCAACCCTTCTTTACAAGTTCTCCACTTAATTCCTTGATCGATGAGAGAAAAATAATTAAACAAAATGTAAGAAGAGGACTTCGCTGCGTAAAAGCAATGGGGGAACCCAGGAGGCTCTGATGAATAAAGGTGAATAGGATCAGTTTCAGCTCTGAAAAGTGCCAGAGCTGGATCCCATTGAGAGTGAATGGGGTGAAAGGAGGACCCCCGCGCATGAAATGCGAACGGCGGCCGCCGATCGGCCGACACACACAAGGTGACGAACAAAGGCGGCCACTTAGAAGAGAATGGGAGGCTGCACGGAGCAGGCAGGTCTCAATGGAGCCCCAGCATGAGCGGCGCTAGCACTTAACAAACATCTCGCACAAAGGAACCAGAGACATGGTGGTCCCGGGATTGTGCTCAGTCAAGCGCTGGTGGTTAAGCCCAGGAAAGAGTTGCGGGTCAGGGGTGCAGAGGCGGAGCCATAAGGCTGGAAGGGGTGGTCCTGTTCGGCTTCAGAAGGTTTTGTATTCTTCTTCTCTTTCCATGATTTTAGGGATATCTTGAGATCTTTGAATCCTGCCGTTAGTTTGCAAATAAAGTTTTTTTGTTTTTGATATATAAAGTAGGTATGTGCTTATGCTTTACCCATATTCATTTCCTTCAATAACACTGTTTACTCTTGATTTTGTGTGACTAATACCTAGATTTTAACCACATTTGGTAGTCAAATGCACCTCCAGCTGTTCAGATTGAAATCCGATTGTTATTGATGTATTATATGCAAATCAGCACAATACCAATTGCCTGTGTTGCTCCTTTTTTCTGCTCTATTCAAAATAATATCACACATTTTCACGACATCCACTGTTCGCAATAGTTAGCCTTCTGTGTCATCAACATAACGAACCACATGATAAAACACAATATATTATAGCAAACTTTAGCCAAAAGGAGGTAAACTTTAGGCTCTATTTAGGCCAAGGTGTTTGACTAAAGGCTGGCAAAATAGGCTACCAATTAAACTCAGAGGAAGAACTCATTACAGGAGATGTTCTTGAGCTGCAATGCATCGGTTAAGCAGGGACAGTTCAAGAGGGGGGGTGCCCTCTTCCTCACAAGCAGAACACTGGGTGGGTGAGAATTGAGGGGGTCTGGCTGTCTACTGAAGCTCTGTAGAGACAAATGCATTCACTCATCTGGCTACAATGAGTCTCAGATCACCTGAAGTGGTTTAAATCTGTTTTAAAGGAGTCCTGAGTATGTCTTTATATAGATTAACTGATATAACCCAGACATAACCCTCAAAACGCGACCAGGTGCAAACAGAGGTACAATGTCAGTCTTGGTGTGAAGAGCAGGTTGGCACAAAAGTGGTTCAAACACAACACTTATGTCAATATTACTTACCTACTGTTTAATTCTCTATTATGTGCAGTAATGGACTTGACATGGAGTGCTACTCCAAATCCCTTCTTAGTGTTAACTAGTGTATTACAACAATTTATTTATCAATCGTATTTATATCCACCTCTATTACAGAGAAGAGCATTTTGTGAATACAGCATAGTTATTGGCTGTGTGTCTGTGCAGTCAGAACATAAGCAATTTTCTTAGGGATTAATAAAGTTTTCTGATTCTGAAAGCTTTGGACGTTCATTGATAAATCCTGTCCTGCATTGTCAGGAAGACTGAACTGATACACAAACACTGTTTTTTTTTAAATCATCACAATGCAAGCCATTTTGTTTCCAAATTACTGATGAGCCGCACTCTCGCACTTTTATGTTTCCAATAAAGTGGCGTTGAGGGGAACGAGATTCGAGAGGAAGAAAGTGTAGTCAGCCAAGACCCCCATGGAGGCACCTCCACAGTCTCGCCTCTCTCTCCCTCTCTCTCTCTTCTCTTAATGCTCATTTTCATCACTTTGCTTAAAATATTGATAATCAATTAGCGCTACGTCTGTTTTGTTACAGAACCGGTGTCATGGTCTATCACGCTGTCAGAGCCAATTCGCAGCTCGTTCAAAGTTCATTTTTCCCCCCTCTCCCTCGGCTGCACTCTCTCGCCTTTGGAGGAGTCATTAAGCTGGGGGAACGTAGCCTGGGGTGCAATCACCTATTCTCTTTCATTACGGGCAAGATAGGGAAGGTGAGGGAGATTATTAGAACTTTGGAATGATCACAAAGCTCTGCGAGGGCCTGTCAGATCCCCCCTACGTGTAATTCATCTGGTCCACATACACACCCCCCCTCACCATCCCCCATCTCCCTCCACCTTCTTTTCCCTCTCTGGGTGCACGAACACCATCTCTCCACCTTCCTCCTCCAATCCCACCTCCAGCGATGGCAGGAGGGGGGCTCAAAGATGGACATTATTCATGAATGTGCTGAATATTCCAGCGGCACAAAAACAGAGAAGTGGGCACCTCTGGTGACTCTAAAATAAAACCAAGCACAAATTAGGGGCGAGGGATAAAGGGCATGGCCTCTTACTCAGCTGCATGCGAACAGGGCAGAGGTCTGGAGAATTCTGATCATCGTGATGATGATGATTATGATTATGGTGCAGCTCAGAAAAGGATGGGAACCACATCTTGATCGGGAAACGACAGAAGGCATAAGGTTCATTCATTAACTGAATAATAGACAGATATGTCTCTGTCAGTACTTATGCAATAGTCTAATCAAATGCAATATCCCTGCTTATGTCAATATTACGTCCAGTAATGGACACAGAAAATAACTGTTTAAGCCTATTTAAAGCACCTGGGCATAAAACCTGAACTATATCCCATATTGTTTTAATGTGAATGGTTCATGATTGTGATGACACAGAAGCCTGATTTGCATATTATACATTGTTTGGCAATCAGTGTTTAAACAGCTGGAGACTGTTTAACTAGCAAATGGGGTTTAAATCAGGTTTAAATTCAGATCAGACGTAAACAGGGTCATTGATGGATGTGAATGTGGGTAAAGAATCAGCCTCAAAAACACATTCCTCCATCCAAAGACAACTATATTATTACTGAAAACAGGTTGAGCTGAATCTGCTGAGCTTTCTGAGAGGATGGACGGGATCTGTGTCATTCCTGTGGTTTCTTGAGGTCAGAGCATGAGAAATGCGGGTTATCAGACGAGTGGTGGGCCAGAGGAGTCCGAGCTGATATCAAAAAGATAGGCGAGGAACGTGCAGCTGGTTTTGTTGGCCAGTGTAGCCATGTTTAAATGGACCAGAGGGCTGTCTGGAGAGGGGAAAGAGGAGAGAAGAATCACAGTCTAGGTCAGGCTCTCTCGCCTGCTCTCACAGGTAACAATCCCCTGAGTCTGTTTCCACATGAAAGCCAAGCCCTCGGTTTCTTTTGCGAGCTCACATACTTCCTGTTTGCACTGCGGGAGCAAACAGTCCTGCAGGGGGTGTTCTCCAGAGTGTGTGAGGAGAGGCTGGAGCTCACAAGCACCTCAACTGGAAAGAACTGATAGACACATCACCACATCAACCCTGATCTGAGGGAAAAGAAACGTTTCTAATAACTCTTTAAGATAGTCATCCATAACAGGTTCAGACACACTTTAGACTCAAAATATCAGCATTGGTCCTTCCTCTAGAAAGACTAGATCTCACAGGATGTGTATTACAAACAACAGACAGCTGTGCAAAAGTCTTGAGCCACCAAAGAGCCAGTTTGTGTTTTTTTACTGTAGTTTTGAATAGTTCTTCATGTCATCTCCGACACAGCAGTCGCAGCAAATCGGCGGCAGTAATGTCAGTGCATCAGTTTACACCAGATCCGATGCGTTGCGTCTCCGCTACGTCTCTGTTCTGTGACGTGTCCGGCAGTCTGTCGAGATGCGCATCAAGTCTATTTTTGACGGATACGGATCAAGAACGTCACACAGAGCGCATGCGCCAACTCCAGACGACCCCTTCAAAACATGGACAACTTTACTATATTATTATAAAATCATAGATATGACCCACATATTGTTGACCAGTGTATTTAAACAGAAAAAAAACAAAATGAATCAATGTCATTCAAAAGTGGACTATAAATGCATTAATTGTTTTCTTTACTACAACACAATAAAGTATGACAAACACAACATTAAACACAGCAATGCAACACAATGTTAAAACGTTAAACACAAAGCTGAGCAACAACAAGAACAAAATTAACTAGGAAACCTACTAGTAATGATTGTTGTGCGCAGAAATCAGCAAAACAAATCAGCAAAACAAACGCCGTTGGTTTACCCACAGTTGTTATCGCGTTATACCGCGCAATCTTACAATTCTCCCGTGATCATGTGATCAACAAAAAACTGGTTCAGATGATTCCAGGTGATCAGGCCAGTGATCAGTATACTGGTGGCACTCAATGCTGAGTGGTTGGAACGCCTTTTTCTTTGAAGTCTGCCATGGTAAACATTTGTTGGACTACAGCTTTTTTTTCATGCATCCCACCACTTGACTCAAAGGTTATTGTCCGTTTACCCAGTAAATTTCCCAGTTTTGTCAATTAGCTTAGCATCAGTATTAATGTATGCAAACAACACTGAAATGCTTTAATACCGGTGTCCTATAAATTTAGCCCAAAGTTCAGGACTGTCCAAAAGGAAACTCCACCAACTCTTGTCCTAGTTCACAGACTTTGCTTCAAGATTAAGTCACCCAGCTAAATTGAAATATCCTGCTGTGTCAATCAGTCTCCAGACCTGGGCATGCCTGCATAAGATGAGCCAGCAGATACTGAATGACTCCGTCACCAAAGAATGTTATCAGCTTTCTCTTTTCTGTTTTTATTATGAATGACTCATGACATGTTGGTGTTGGCCTTAAAATTGGACATCTAGTGTTTAATTCTGATTTGCATAATGACTGATTGGCAATAAAGAAAAGAGAAGAAATGGTGAAATGGTGTAGATACAACAGTCTACAGCAAACTAATATAAACCACCATGTTTATGGTGTTTAAATTTGTTAAAATTAAATGTTAAAATTCTCAAAACAAACAAAAAAAACCCGCAAGCATGGAATATTACTTAATCGTAATTTTATTTAGGTCTTATAGTTGAGCCAAAGACTCTTGTGTCCAGAAGCTTCACAAGACCGTGATCCTTCTCTGCTCAGAACTGGGTCATTAACCCCATATACACTCCATTCCTATTATTTAATCTGCTACTCGTGAGGCCTTTCAGACTCTCCATCCAGGGGTTTGCCTGTTTTCCTCCATTTGGAAACAAATGGGGCTGGAATAGTGTGTGTATATGAGACCCAAAATAAAAAAGAGGGAGTAGCTTTAAACTGCGCTTCACCCGCCATATCAGCAGGCCTTTGACAAGGTCTGAAATGGGCGTCTGGCTGCAGCCGCCGTTTATTGCGAATGGCAGACGAAGTTGGCCGTGGCAGTTGGAGGCGAAATGAGGCCTGACAGCTATGTCAGGGCGTTCGAGCCGTTCAGTGGCAGGGCGAGAGATTCGGCGCAATTCTGCGCCTTTCATCTCCCAAACGCAGGGCGCGCAGGCTCCCGAAGTCTCCCAAGAAAGAGAAAAAGAGAAGAAATAATACATTTTTTAGGGAGGGGGGAGAAGGGGAAAAAAGCTTGTGCATGGACAGGAATGACAGATGATTCTCTGCCCCGTCAAAATGGGGAAAGTAAATTTGAGGGGAAGGGGGAAGAAAGAGTGGGTGGCAAGGAGTGTATGATGAGCAGGACGCACAGCAAACATGTCAGGAGACGTTAGAACGGCTGGTGGAAAAACAAGCAGTGAAAAAACAACAAGGCTGGCCTTCGCGCTTTCCTCCGTCTTCTCCAGCGCTCCCTGCCGCTCGCCTCACCGTCACATCGGCTCCTTTTCATGCTTTCCTTGGCTGTAGCTGAGGGCTATTATCTTAACCCCCAACCCAGCAGAGCCCAATGCCCCTATCCACAGTGGATCACTCAGAAATCCCCCCCAACAGAGGAGACTGAGAAAGACGATGGGCAATATGGGGATACAATACAGAATACAGAGTAATCCTACCTAACACCACTGGCCATTTTTATCAGAAACCCAGTATAGATTTCTGCCATTCAGGTGCCCTACAAAGCGTACAAGTGACCTAGAATACAATATAACAAAGCACTAGTGAAGAAACAGGTGCAGATGATTCCAGATGATCAGGTAGAAGATTCCAGATGCTGAGTGTTTGGAACTCCTTAATGAAGACACGGTGTATCTTTTAAGCACTTTGCAGCCTGTGACAGTAAAACGATGTCCCACACACCACTGGGCTTCACACTGCTGTCTGTCTCAACAGCAGATCCGTTGAAGTTTCTGGGTGTGTACATGGCAGACGACCTTTCCTGGAACTTGAACACCACCACCATCACAAAGAAAGCCCAACAATGTCTCCACTTTCTTTGCAAACTGAAGAAGGCCAGCCTCCCTCCTCCCATACTCGCGTCATTCGACAAGTGGACCATTGAGAGTGTTCTCTACTGCTACATCACTGTCTGGAATGGTAACTTCCCCTCTGCTGAACAGAAGTCCCTACAGCGAACAGTGAGAACTGCGGAGAGGATTACTGGGGTCCCTCTTCTAGCCATCTCCCACCTCTACGAAAAACACACCTTCCACTGAACTGTAACTGCCAGACACTGCAAGAGCTTCTTTCCCTTAACTCATTGCCACCAAAGGACTGTTAAACTCAGCAACATAAAACACTTTTTGTAGACATAAATACCACAAATGTTTACAGACGGGACTGTAACACAAAATACTCATTTATCATATATTTTTACATTTGTCCAAACATCTCATGCCAAATCTGCACCTGCTATAACTGGATGTCAACAGTTCCCTAAACAAAATTTGAACCCTGGTATTTTTAATACCAGCAGCACATGCCAGTTTACTATAATGGCACACTTGCATTTTTATTGCAACTGTAACTAAAAACTTTTACATTTATGGCATTTATCAGACGCTTTTATCCAAAGTGACTTCCATTTCCTAACTACAGCGGACAGTCTCTCTGGAGTGGTGGTGTGCTGAAGGTAGGATTCGAACCCATGACCTCTTGGGCTAGAGGCAAGTATATGGTTTTATCGACAATAAACAAATCTTGAATCTTGAATCACTAAGCCAAAGACAGTTCGACGGGCAGAAAAAAAACATTTTGCACAAGCAAGGCGATTCGAAGCAAAAATAAAGAAACACAACTTTTGCACAAGGCTAAATGTAAGAAGATATCAAAAATTCTAAAAGTATTACAATCTCAGCACAGATAACTTTGGCCTGGACAGCAGGGGCGGAACAAAACAGTGACAAAAATTTAAAATGTAATTTATTGACTATCTGGATCATTATGGCATTATGGCAGCCTTACCATCATTTTAAATATCTATTTGCCCTGGAACCCTGACATAAAATCTAATCTTCAACACTCTGGAAAAACTTGTGAAGGAGTGAAAAACGCGTTTAGTGAGAAGCAGAAAGAATTTATCGACATTATCTGGGTAATGTAACGGACATAAACAGTCTTGATAGAATAAGATAAACAATAAAAGGTCATGAAAGGTCATACACGGTCATTTCTTCCTCTGATCCTCTATATATTCACTTCATCCTTTGCACATTTATAATCAGCACGGTTTGTCATGAGTATGTTTCTGAGTAGGATGAATGGATCTGCCACCATTTCTGTAGACAGCAATCATGACGACCATGAAATTTTACTGAGCATTTCGGTTTCAGGTGGCTTACTTCTTTTTAATGGTCACTAATAGGCCACAGTGTTGACATGTGATGCCATTGGGTATTGCATTGGGCTGCAAATGATGGGAAAAGCTCTCCAAAATCTGAATGTAGGTTTTGTAGGATCCTCCTTCGAATGCACGCGGAGAGAAATCAATTTTGCATTTTCCCGATTGTGTGTTTAAGCTCGTTTGTCAGGGCAGGAGTGCTGAAGATCCATCTGAAACAAAACAGGGCTTTAAAGACGTGGTTCTGAATGTGAGCAGTCAGAAAAGCTCGGCTTCCACTCTGCACTTTAGGGGTCCGCGAACGCGGCCTTTACATTCGAGTCATCTAACAATCCCTGCTTTTTCAATTTGTAAGATCTTTGGCTGCATCCCTCTTGAGCGAGGTATGAAATTAATCTTTATCCCTGTTTTGTTGCTCTGGCTCTTCGCTCACAATGTGTGTTGGTAATTAGCTCTGCGTTTTGGTTCCAGCATTTTTTTTTTTCTGCGGCGGGCGCCTCCGTGTGCCAACTCTTTCGCCTTTTGTTCCACCGGTTTCATGCCGCCCACTCTGGTCCGTCTCCGCTGAGCTTCCCTCCTCACACCCACACAGGGCGTTACACAATTCCACCTTAAAAGGGCCCTGTTTTAAAACCCCATTACTTAGCCCCCGTTGTTTTGTTTCACACAATTAAAAAGAGCTCTCCCCTCCCCTTCATATTATTTACTGAAGCGAGAAGAGCCTCTTTTCTCCTATCCCCCTTTCCCCCGCTCCCACTCGCTGCCTCGGCCTTGGACGCATGGAAAAGGATGAGAGGAAGGCTACCGCAGGCTGCCTAATTCGGGGGGCCTTTTTGTTTGCATATAGGCTTACTTTAGGCTCTGTTTCAAAGCACTCGAGCCCCGGTGGCTAATCCGAGCGAGCAACTAACTTTAAATAAAGATCAGTCATGGGAGAAGCCGGGAGAGGACGCCCCGACACACGGCAATTTACTGCCGGGGGGTCAAAAGGCCAAGAGTACGCCGATCCTGAGACACTTCGGAGGGTGACTCATCAAAACTTAAAGAGCAGGAGAGATTTATGAAGCCTGTGACTGACACTTCAGAGACGAGGCGAGATCATGCTGGAGGAGTTAATCAAGCGCCATCATATGACTGAATAAAAATTCTTACATGCTCAATTTTTAGATCTGAGAAGACGAGCTGAGCAATAAAGATGCGCAATAGATGATGAACAGGTATGTTTTGGGTGGTCTAGTCAAGTGAGGAACATCAGATACTTCAATCTAAGGCCTCGTTCACACAGACGTCTGAACCAGGCGTTTTTCTGGCGTTCGTGACGACAGGTGAGCGCCTATTGAATGGCGCCCGTTTTTCTGCTCACTGAAGCAAATCAAAGCGTCCACACGGGCGTTCAGCACGGCGTTCGGCCGCTGCGCGTTCGGAAGGCGTCAAATAAACGCTGCATGCAACGTTTTCTTGGCGACAAAATAATACACAAAACTACAGATTGGGCGTCAGGCTGGCGTTAAACGGCGTCAGACTAAAGGCAGTTGAACGCCTTGCTGACATCGATCAAGCGTCGCTACCAAACGCCACAAACGCCTATGGCATTCAGAGCGCGTTCATTTCAAACGTCCGTGTGGACGAGGCCTACAAGGCAAAGCAACAGTTCCTGAGATCGTATGGCCCACTGTTATCCTTATGTGTCCGTCTGATTTGGTAAGTGCCAAGTCGGAAATGTAATCTGGAATGTCCCCAATGTCAGATATCCCACTCAATACAAAATGTATCCACACATTTAGATCAGCATGTCAGGCAATCCTATAATCAAGTGGATTACAGATATAAACCACAGATCAATGTGATTGTATCCTAATAAGATGATGTGCGTCACGTCTGGGCCACCTGGGTTACACCCTCAGCGGCCCCCATCTCCTGAGTATTAATTCCTAATTCTCATAATTAATTCCCATCCTTGTGATATGTTGCTGTGTCTGGACTCGGTTCCGGGGCAACCCAGGTGTAAAGGCTTGAGGCTCTGTAAGTGAGTCAAATAGGCTTCTTGGCACCTAATTACAGGCACACCTGTCTTGTGTTCATGTTCAGGGTATAATCCTTAAGTTAAATTTAATACCTTTTAATATAATTTTTACTACCTTTGGAATTTTTAAAACCATCACCACATAGAGTTGCAAGTGTTAATCAACGACCTTTCTAATGTTTACACAGATTTTGACATAGAATAGATTTGACATCGAATAGATTTACAGACTCACTGATGTTGACCACATACTGCACATTTATTTCACTTTGTGAGTAAAAATAAAACTACTTAAAATGCGCAACGAAGACATTGTTCCAACAAACTGGCTGGCATTCACTGCATGAATTTTATTTTAACATAAACAAAAAATTTAACATGTACTCTTGCCCTACAAAGGCAAAAGACCTTAACTTCCCAGAGCGTGAAACTGAGAAAAATGACTTTAAAGTTTTTTTAAAGGTCAAGTTTGAGCTTAATTTTTTTATGTAGATAAATGTA
>JBBJLR010000042.1:25425837-25437177 GCA_037577145.1 Brachypetersius gabonensis | reverse complement strand
TCATACAGCTGGCTGGACAGTTGGCTGCCACAGTTTCACACTCTGGGAAGTTAAGGTCTTTTGCCTTTGTAGGGCAGCACTATAGGCCTAATATGAACTAATGACCGAAGTGCAGTAGCTCCCATCCAGTTGACATTGATGTTGTTTTTACATTCCGAACAATAAGCCGGTTATTCCCTACTACAGGCTTCAGCCAGTCCTTAAACGCAGGGTCTTTCACCCAGCTGTCATGACAACGCTGATGGTTGTCTGGACATAAGCCAGTTGACGACCCAGTTGTCGAACGACCACTGAATATGACGTCAGCATCAAACATAGCGTACAAAGTTGAGACTTGTGCATAAAAGCAAAAAAAAAAAAAAAAATCTGTTGGGAAACAGCTTGTAGCCTGTAGGCTACTCCGTAGCCATCAATATTTACGCGACCTGCCGAAGCCATAATGTTTATTTTTATTTTAAGGAAGAATAACTAAAGCCTTACCAGAACTGTGTCTGCCGAAGCTTGTTTACCCCCCCAAAAAAACTTTTTCTTTTGATCTGCATCTCAAAATTGAGCTTTAGTGCCCTACGTTGACGGAAATCCGACACAGCGACAGAAAACTTTAATCCATGTGAGACTTCAGGATTGAGACAAGGATGTTTGATTATGTGCCCAGATACGCTAAAGCCTACGTTTAAAGGAACTAACGCAAACATTAGCAGAAAGAATTTCACTCAAAATAGGAAACCTCATAGTCTAAAAAAATAATACCTTTTTTTAAAAAATAATACCGCTAAAACCATTTTGATTGATCACTTTTTAATACTTTTTAAAACCCCGCGGACACCCTGATGTTAAGTGTCTCCCAGTTCAAAGTAATAGTTTCAGTCTTGTGACTGGCTGTTTGTGTCGAGCCTCTCTGTGTGACGCAGCTTAAAGCCAGCCGGTCCAGAGAGAGCGCGTGCAGTCACCGATCTCCGATCCTAGTTGTGTCTGCATGAGTTTTTATTACAGCTTGTGTTACTTGTGCTTCGCCAGTCCAGCTCTGCTGCCTCATTTCAGCCGCCCTTCAAGTGGCAGTTGGAACCCAAACTGGCATCCGCTAGGTTAAGGCTTCCAACAGGCATGCATGGCAAACGGTGATAGTCTGCTCTGTCTCTGTGTCTCTCCTCTGTCTCTACAGGCCAAAGTCGGTGAGAAGGCTCTCACCTAAAACAAGTACATAAGAAGCGGACCAACCTTACTGGCCCCATTGCGAGTGAGCCTAGGAGTCGGACAGCTGCAGAGTGCGCTCCCCACTCAAGCCTTAGTCCTACTAGGAGTGGACGGACTTCTGTGTTCTGAACTTGCACCTGTGTTGTGAAGGACAACGCAGGTGAGAGAATTTGAAAGTCCTTCAGGAGAACCACATTAAAAATGTGAAAGTCTGGATCTTCGAAAATGAAAACCGAAGAAATGAGAGGTGGCCTTTGTGCAGTGCTGTATACTTAAGCCTGGTTTTTCAGTATATAATACAACCATGCTAATTGGAGGGGACAGGGTATCGTCCTGTAGGTTTCCTCATTAATAAGTTGCCCGAGAGATGACCGCACTGCATTAGAGTCCGTAACTTCCCACATGCGCCACATCAAAATACTTAACTTGCTTTAAACTCCTCATTTCCCTGAATGCACAGACTTGACTCGTCTCTTGTCTGATCACCGTGTTAAACCAAGTTTCTATATGGAGGGGATCGAGGCGGAGAGTTGAAACAGGCTGTGTAATGAGGACAGATGCAGCCTATGTGGGGCGTTTGCGTGAGCCCGTTTGATGGCTCTGGATTCCCCTCCTACAGGCTGCCAAGCTGAAAGCGCACAGTCTTATGTGTAAATGTAGCATGTAATTGCAGTGTGCATTTATGAGGTCACTGTCTTAGCGGGGGGTTCTGCCGGAGTGATTCAAGGGCTGCCAAACAGACCGAGAGGAGAAATTAACACCGAAACTGTTGGATCAGGGAAGAGCATAAACATACATAGGCACACTTAGAAGTCTGTGTTTAACATGCCAGAGAGACAAAGATCAGCGAACGGAAATGGCAAGTCCTTTTTTATGTCATCTAAGCATCAAAACAATACAATTGTACAACATGTAAGCATAACATTACATTAAGCAGATACAGATTCTTTAGAAATTTTTCCAACTTTCTGTATAAATCAGTGGTAAACAAAGACATTTCAGAAAGTGTTTGGTGTGAACTGTTTTTTTTTTAGAGACTAATGACTGATTTCTTTACAGTGTGAGTGAATGGAACCATACGTCTTCAACACAAATACAGCCGTTTTATTCACTATCAATCCCCAGTGAGGCTCCACGTGTCTGAGTGTTTATACAGACACTGATGATGGTAACGTTCTTTGGGGACTATTTGGCCTCATGGCGCCCTACATGTATCCCTCCTCCATGAGTGGGTTATTTTTAGGAACAAAAAACTCTTAAAGTTCTAGCAAAACAATGTTTCAGGCATCAAGCGGCGCAACCATAATCATGGCATAACTTTCTGTGAAGAGGCTTTTGGAGGAAGGATGTCTGGTTCCTTTTGCCACTGTGAAACTAAAACTGATGGAATCAGATGCACCATTTTTAGTCATTAATAGCAAAGAGCTGTGGGCAACAATCAGCACACTAAACTGACATACTATTACTGTTAGCCTCCAACTGAAGTTTGTCCTTAAGGTAAAAAACAAAAACACAACTCACAATGCTCATTATTCATCATCAAAAAACGTGAGTTTTTTCACGTCGAACTGCTAAGCAGGGGGAACCCCGACCCATTCTGGACACCTTTGTGTTCCCCTAAACCCAGAGGCCTCTGGCCCCGACTGAATCCTGTGTGGTGAAGTCTCTGTAGAGCGACTAGCCCCTATCGATCCCCTTTAAAGCTCCTGAATAATAAATCCCTGCACCCCCTCCTCCTCCCAAAGAGCCCGACAGGGCCCGGGGATGGGCTTAAACCCCACTAATTACATCAGCGCTGAAAGGAAATCATTGATCAACAGCATTATGGGAAATTAAACTGCCCCCCGAAACTGGATCAAAGTCAATGAAGTGGCTTAGTGGGCTCTCCGAGGAGCTGGCCCATGGGGGGATTAAAAAACCCTCGACAGATGCCAGTCTAAACACATATGCACACGGACATACATATGCAAAACCGCTCACAAATGCGTGCACAAACACACAAACTGGACACACACACTGTAAAGTGAGGACCTTTTTTGGGGTGAGGAACTTGGGGCAATCTGTTGCTCGTCAATCCTGGACTACCACACTGGTGTCGTCCACACTCAGGATCATGATGCTAAAATCTTTGGGACACCTAATAATAATAAAGGACATTTTCTTTAGCAGTAATAGCCTAGCATACAGCACGCTATTCACAGTGGTGGTGAATAGGACTAGACTTCAGCCTCTAAAAGCTAATTCACAGAAAGTTATTCCATGAAGTGGTTATGGTTGCGCCACCTGACACCTGATGTGTGGTTTCACTGGAGATTTGAGAAGCTTTTAGTCTTTAAACTGAACCCTTTTATGGTGTGGGAGGTTCACGCAGGCCAAATGGTCCCTAAAGAAAACTGATTTAGTCCCACTAGTTTACCATCATCAGCATCCATAGAAACACCATAGAAACACATGGAGCTTCACTGAGAGGTCGATAGTGAATAAAACAGCTGGATTTTGGAGGCACCACTGTAAAGCAACCAGTCCATACAAATGAATCATTTTACTCCAAACCTACTCTGAATCACTCTGTTGGATAGAATTCCATTTTTAAAAATAAACTGCTTCAGTTTTTGCAGCTTTTAAAGAACATAAGGTATCAACATCATTATTAACACCTGTTTAAGAAACAAACATTGTGATGGAGTGTTTTTGCCATAATCGGCCACATCTAAAACGAAGCTGATCTTTCTAACTGCAAAAAAGCCTGACGCTGGGAATAAAGCCAAAAGCCTCAAGTTTTAGCCCCCTTGGGATGTGAGCACTCATCAGCACTCAGCTTTCGGGTGTCTGAACCACTTGTGGGTTAAAGGAGTTTCAATATTCGCTTTTAAGAAAAGTTAAGTGACCAAACCCTGCTCTTCATACTAAAGAGGACACCAAACCCAGATCAAACACACAGCAGCATTAACCGCTGCATGTTAAAAGTGTTTTTTTAACTGAAAGGTTTCAGTAAAAATACTCTAACAAACATTATTTGGTGCTTTTCAAGGCCAGGGCTGCACACTCTTCTGACTGACACTGTAATATCAATAGCACAGGATCATTATCAGAAAACTTTACTGACCTCGGAGGAAACTGTAAAGACTAAAAGAGACACAGAGACAAGAACAAGATAACTAAATAATTCCAATAAAACTCCATATGAAATACACAGTGCTATATCTACAAATGCTTGTGCATAAATACTATACATAAATAACAGTTTATTCAACTGATATTAACACACAAATAGTGATTAGGAGCGAAAATGTTACTGTGCTTAACAGAGATCAGTAGAAGATCTTGTGGCTCATCAGTATTGTCATGCACACTCTGATCACACACAGTGGAGGTGATGGCTGTTACACTGAGCAGAAGTGATTATGCTGCTTGTGAGTTCGTGCGGGGCAGGACAGAACCCCTGCTGGTTGATAGACTCTAGTATTGGTGCCCTGAGACCCCCCTCCCCCACAACCAGCATCTCAGCCTGTAGCAGCTCATTACTGACTGGGGACTCCTCATTGGATACATAATGAACCATCCCTAAAGCTTGCTGGAGGGGCTCCGGACCAGACGTGCATCTGCGATCTCCTCTCCAGCACACAGGTGTGTGTGTGCGTGTGTGTGTGTGTGTGTGTGTGTGTGTGGGTGTGTGTGTGGGTGTGTGTGTGTGTATTTAAAAAAAAAAAAGGCAACTGCTCTAAGGGTCTGGAGGATGTTTAACAAAGCAGAACTACTCCATCTTAAAGGAACATTTCTACTAGACAATCCTGAACTTTTGGGCTTAAGTTATCTAGTTAAACACTGCTTTACGAAATACATGTTTAGTTATACACACCAGAATCACTCATCCAGAACCGACAGCCTGAACCAGCCTTTTATCTTTCTTTCTTTCCTTCTTTCTTTATTTCCTTCTTTCTTTATTTACAGTGCTCTGCAAAAGTCTGGAACCACCCCCTCCTTTTTTCATATTTTACTTCAGAAGATCCAGATCATCTTGTATTTTTAACAGGGATTTAAGGAACAGTTCTCCAGGCTTCCTGAAGGACTTTCAAAGACTCTCACTTTCAATCCAGTCCCTGAACCTGACGGGTTTCAGAGGAATCGTTTGTTAAACCACACAGTGACCTACATATTAATTATTAAAGCAGAACAACACACATCTAACTGAAGTCCTGAACCAGTGAAGAAACAGGTGCAGAATATTCCAGAGGATCAGGCGGTGATGAGTATACTGGTGGTGCTGAAAGTCGAGTGGCTGGAACTCCTTTAGGCACCTTGCAGCCTGTTGCAATAAAACATCTGTCCATATTTCTTTCATTTAATCTAACCCATGCCCAGAAGTCCAATCCACCTTAATAAAAAACTGGATGTGGTTTGAGGGCTACAGAAGCAAAACACATCTCAGCTGATTGAACACATCTGAGGTCAGTGGAAAATGTTTTTTTTTTTTACTTTAACAAGTACTTGTTAGTTATCTACACATACTCACAGAGACCACTGAGATCATATTTCACAACAGTTCTACATTTTAACACTTTTATTTTGTATCAGTATTTCAAATATACATTGTCAGGCCTGTATTAGTATCCCTAGATCTAAGCTAAGTTCTGCTGTGGGAACTCCTGAGGTGCCCTGGAGTGAAGAAAAATGTTCCAAACCAATACATTTTATTGTGTGTACTAACATTTGTGAGGTCAACAGAGTCAAAATACAAGTATTGTTATATGCAAGCAAAATGCTGCTGTGGACTAAAACTGGCAACTTCACCAGAAGTCCCACACAACCTAGCAGGCTCTGCAGTCTGGCTGCTAAGAGGCTTTGGCAGTTTTAGGCGGCAGTCTGAGGAGCTGGAGTTTGTGTACCACCCCACTGAAATGAAACAGCAGACTTACTTTCATTATACGTCATCATTATCCATATTTTACCTGATAAACAAATTCAGAGAAGCCAATGACATTTGGGAGGAAGGGCTTCACTAGATTTTTAGGTGTAATGGCAGCAGAAGGGTGGAGAAGCTGAATAAATCCAATGGTTCAAAAAGTTGGGTTTGATAGTCCAGCTTCCTCAAACCCAACTTTTTCAACCCCTAGATTTTTTCAGCTTCTTCATTTTCATCCTGAAGCTCTTCAAGACCAGGATGCAAAAGCTGTAAATCCAGTGGTTCAAGATGTTTGGTTTAATGGCTCAGCTTCTTAAAACCAAACTTCTCAAACCATTAGTTGTATAAAGCTTAATCTTCCTGTTCCTAAAGTTCTTCAGAACTAGAGGAGCCGAGTATATCTCATACCCCAGCAACATAGGAACTTCACCTCCACAAGTGAGCAGCTGAAACACAAGAATAAGATGAGCCACTGGGTATTGTTGCAAACACAATGCAGAAAAGTTCTCCAAACTGTGCTAGTACTCATATTGTGCCCTGAAATCTACTTAACCGCAAATCCTGGGCTTACATTTCAGTGACATAAGCGGGTGAAAATGGGCGAACCGGTTTACGCAACCATTGTCTAAGTGAGTCTTTCTCTGGGAATTTGCCTACCTACTGTTTTGTCATCAGCAGAGAAATTGAGGCCATTAAAAAAATAAAAATACAATGTTTTAGCACACCCCCTCTACCGTGAAGGATTGTGGGAGCTGCACCGGGCCTCAACAATAGCGAGGAGGTCCCGGAGATGATCTCCAGCTATCGGAGCATCTTAAATGTGAGCGATTACGCCAATAATCGGGAGGCGGCCCACACTAAAGCCGTCTGCGGCTAAGCGATAAAGAGGCAGAGTGAGATGGTGGAGAGAATGGGAGGAGAGCGAGAGATTGAATTGGAGGGTGGGTTCCAGATTACTTGCACAATAAGAAATAGTTTTCTTCCAAGATACCCCCCCCCACACACACAACATCCAGCGATCCATTTTTGGGCGGCCAAAGGATGTGGCTAATGCTGCCTTATCGGCTGCCGAGGCCAAGTGGAGATGTTTTACAAGGCGAGGGCAGGCGCGAGAGGAAGAGGAGGAGAGAAAGAAAAAGGAAGGCGGCAAGAAATCTGCTGGTAATTCCTCGCCGGGTGTAATCCGAGGGGATTAGAGCCATGTGTGTATGGGGATTATACCTTTATCGTTTATATGTTCATCCACTGTTCACACGGCGAATGTAAGAGGAGCCAGCCATGCATTGCGGCGAGACGGTACAGTGGGAATTAAAAAGCTGGCTTTCTCATTAATCTCTCCATCTCTTGCGCCGTGTCTTAACCAGCTGATACAACAGGCAGTAACCGCCGTTCGCCAGCTCGGGCCAACACTGCGTTAGCAGTGCCTACCTCTCCTCTCTCATCACTGTGTATCAAGAGTCCCGGCAGCTAAACCAGGCTTTTCAGGGTCTAATCTTTGCGGCCCACTGCTGTTTGAGTCATACATCTCGAGCGAACTAGTACTGCATTCTTCTGGACAGTGCGACTTCCACCCATGTTTCAAAATGTTGGTATAATTCAATGTTTGAGATGTAAAAGAGCATTCAGACTAGGTTTTCAGATTCTTTACAGTGGTAGTAAATGGATTAAAAAGTCTCCAGCACAAATAAATCTATTTTATTCAATACTGACCCCTAGTGAAGCTCAGTTTGTCTCTGCGTGTTTATATGGATGTTGATGATGTTGAAAATGATGGAAAATAATAAATCAATTTTCTATGAGGTCTAACAACACCCCACACGTATCCCTCCACCATGAACGGGCTTAGCTTTAGGATTCAAAACTCTGGTAAAACAACATCTCAGGCATCAAGTGGCCCAACCACATGGAATTACTTAATGGAATTACTTGAGGTGTCTGGTTGCATCCACCACCAATGCGAACAGTTCTGACATTCAGAAGCATAGTGCGGCTGGATGCAATCCAAACCTCACAGCAATGTTCCACTAATACCTGTAATTTCAGGAGAAATACAGGGGTTTACAAACTTTAGGACAAACAGTATGTTCAGCAGAGGACGTGTATAAGCACCTGTAATCTTCTCTATAGAACACTTCTTTATACACACACACACACACACACGCACACGCACACGCACACGCACACGCACACGCCATACAGATGGAGTGTGGACAGAGTCCCTTTCTAAAGACAGATGGGGAGGGGGAGAAAAAAGAAATGGAAAAATTAAACTAACATTAATTCTTCCATTCCATTAATTCTGCAGGAGATGAAAGAGCTGCGATGTAATTTCTAGTATTTATTTATCCTTAAACAGAGGAACCAGCCGCATACTTTCTCTCCAAAGCCCTGATTGCTACTCTGCTAAATAGACTGAAATGCGCAACTTTTGGAAAAAGAGGGGATTAATTAAATGTTTATTTCTCTTCACCCACACCCCGAGTGCTGGAGACGGGGGAGGTGGACACAGAAAGAGAGACTGGAAAAAGAAAGAAAGAAAAAGAGGGGGAGAAAAGAAATAGTGGCAGAACGAGAAAAAGGAATAGGAAAAAAGAAAAGCAGAGAAAGAGAGGTAGGAGAAAGAAGTAGAGAAAGAAAAGGCCGAAAGAGACGAGAAGAAACAAAGAAAAATAGTGGGGAAAGGAATGATAAAAAGAGAGGCAGAGTATGAGAGCGCAAGGGAAACAGTAGAAGACATAAAAGAGAAAGAGGAAAAGGCAGAAGGACAAACAAGAGGAAATAGAGAAAAGGATAAAATGAAGGGAAGACAAAAGTGAAAAACAAACTTTGTGTGAGTGAGTGAGTGAGAGAGAGAGAGAGAGAAAGAGAGTCTCTGTGTTTTTTTTCATGCCATCAATCTGGAGGACAGAACGTTGATGTCTCTGTCATCAACGGACTGAACCATGCCAGCGGGGGGGTTGTTATGTCTAAATTTGTTGGACTGATCCACTGCCAGATGACGCAGGACAGAGAGAGAGAAGGGTGGCAGCTTTACTTTTTTCAGGCAAAAGGGCGAGCAAGAAAGTGAGCGAGTGAATAAGTGAGAAAGTGATTGGCCTGAGAGACACGGACAAAACACCTTTAGTCCTCACACACACATACACAGACGCAAATAGCCGCAACACACACTACCAGTCAAAAGTTTTTGTACACTACAGGTTTTTACCTCTTATCCACTTACAGGGAGGAACAAGTATTTAAACACCCTGCGATTAAAAATCATGGAGGGTCTGAAATTCACATTGTAGGTGCATTCACACTGTGAGAGATAGAATGCAAAAAAAAAAAAAAAAATCTGGAAATCACATTGTATAAATCTATTTGTCTTGCACTGCTTTTTGAGAAAATCAGTCTTAATGTTTGGTACAGAAGTCTTTGTTTGCAATTACAGAGATCAAAGGTTCCCCGTAGTTCTTGACCAGGTTTGCACTGCAACAGGGATTTTGGCGACTCCTCCATACAGATCTCCTCTAGGTCTGTCAGGTTCCGGGGCTGGCGCTGAGCAACACGGAGTTTTAGCTCCTCCAAAGATTTTGGATTTAGGTCTGGAGACTGGCTAGGCCACTCCAGAACCTTGATATGCTTCTTATGGAGACACTCCTTGGTTCTCCTGGCTGTGTGCTTCGGGTCATTGTCATGTTGGAAGACCCGCCACGACCCTCTTCAGTGCTCTGACTGAGGGAAGGTTGTTGCTCAAAGTCTCCCAATACATGGCCTCATTCACCCTCTCCTTAATACAATGCAGTCGCCCTGTCCCTGTCCCTTTCCTATTAGTTCTATTTTGGTCTCACATGACTTTCTCCTATGACTCCTCTGGATCATCCAGATGGTCACTGGCAAACTTCAGACTGCGCGGAAGCTTGAGCAGGGAAGCTTCCGTGAGGTGCCTGATTTGAAACCATGACGGCGTAGTGTTCTACCGACAGAGACCTTGGTCCCAGCTCTCTTCATGTCATTGTCCAGCTCCTCCTGTGTAGTTCTGGGCTGATTCCTCACCTTTCTTATCATCAGTGATACTTCACGAGGTGAGATCTTGCATGGAGCCCCAGTCCGAGGGAGGCTGACAGTCGCCTTTAGCCTCTTCCATTTTCTGACAATTGCTCCAACAGTTGATCTATTTTCACCAATCTGCTTGGCGATTGCCCTGCAGCCCTTTCCAGCCTTGTGGAGGTCTACAATTTTGTCTCTGGTGTCTCTGGACAGCTCTTTGGTCTTGCCCAAAGTTGGAGTCTGACTGACTGAGGGGTGGACAGGTGTCTTTAAAGAGCTCAGACAGGTGCTACTAATTAGGATTACTAAGTGGAGTAGAGGTGGACATAAAGGCAGAGTAACAGGTCTTTGAAAGCCAGAATTCCTGCTGATTGCCACGTGTTCAAATACTTGTGTGCAGTAGTGCAATACAAATTAATTCTGTACAAATCATACAATGTGATTTACTGAATTTTTTTTACATTTTGTCGCTCACCTACAATTTGAATTTCAGACCCCTCCATGACTTCTAAGTGGGAGAACTTGCAAAATCGCAGGATGTTCAAATACTTATGTTCCTTACTGTATTTCATAAACTGCAGATTTTTATTCTTGTTAAACTAGAAAGTCATTGTATGAACAACTAAAAATTTAAATATGTCAAATTAATTAACTGGTTGTTGGTGATGCATAGTCAAATTCTAGACTGTCCTTTAACTTTAAATGCACTCATTAACTGTTTCATCATTTAAAAGCCCATTAAATGTCTTACACTGGTCTGGTAATTAACATTCCAACTATAATTATATTAAATGGAAGGTCAGTTGTGATGAATAAAAAGAAACATTTTCTAATAAAGACCCAAATGGTGAAGATACTATAAATCTATGAGTAAAGAATATTGGGTGTATTTTTGCTAAATATTAGGTGAGTAACATGCAAATTAAGAAAATATCAGTGTTTGCCAAAACGTCTGAGTGGTCGTGTATACACTTTTTAAAATAAACTTAAGCGCTACATCATTAGATTAATGAACCGATCCACAGATTAAAGAAATCACAGGTGTGAACAGAAAGAGATGGAAGAGGAAGAAGACAGAGAAGGAGGAAAACAGAGAGAGAGAGAGAGAGAGAGAGAGAGAGAGAGAGAGAGAGAGAGAGAGGGGAAAAGAGAGAGTGAGAGAGAGAGGTGAAAAGAGAGAGCGAGAGAGAGAGGGGAAAGGAGAGAGTGCGAGA
>JBBJLR010000042.1:25361364-25374425 GCA_037577145.1 Brachypetersius gabonensis | reverse complement strand
ACACACACACACACACACACACACACACACACACACACACACACACACACACATATATATATATATATATATAGTATGTATTTATTGTTTGTGTGTGTGTGTGTGTGTATTTTATTGTCTTTGTATGTTTGGCATTATGCTTTGTTCCCATATGCAAAAACATTTAAATAAAATACACCTATCTTGTTTGGTCTGAACTGAAACAGCAGATATGAAAGGTGCCTCAGACTCCGGCCTGAACCAAAGTAGGTGGTTCCAGTCGGCATCTCACTGGACCACTGTTCAGTTCATTTGTGGGGTTAGACTTTTACACCAATTAGAAGACATTGAGGCAGATGATCGTCAGTCATCAAACAACACAAGAAAAAGAGGAAGAGAAGGAAAAATGTGGAGGAAACAAAAGTTTTAACTAGAATTTGACTGAAGTAATCAAAAGTCAATAAAAAAAGTTAAAGTTAAACTTTATTAATAATAGTAATAATAATAATAATAATTGTAATGTTACAGCAAAATGGAATCTTTTTTTCCATTCAAACAAAAAGTCTGACAAAACAGCAAAGTAGGACATCTATAAACCAGTCAACGTATATTACAGGGAGACAACACAGGTGATGACGGCAGGATGTAGGCGGTGATGACAGAACACGAATGATGATAATGTGACATTTATTTTCATTTATTTCGGAGTCACTTTAGAACTGTGCTTGATTCATTACTGCTCATTTTAACTCATTTTTCGTTGCCATTATTAACTCCATTAATTGAGAAAATAATCAATAAAGTATTTGATTACCTACATGTTCAACTGTAACAGTCCTGATGTTGACCTGAACACAAGTCCAGATCCTACACGAGGGAAAGTCTCTAATGAAGTGATGTAGAAAATGAGGGCCACCCAGCATCACACGCTTTCGCCCGCATCCCCTGATTGATGTATCAGCAGTCATATGCTCATTACTTCTGCTTTAAGTGCTCATTTGCATATTAGATAGATTTTGTTCATGCATATTAATGCCCCGTTTTGTCACAAATATTCCCGTTGCCTTTTTAATCACTCTGCAGAGAGTGCGGATCACAGGGGGGACATATGGCCTCGTATGTGAGGCGAAGTCCTGAATCAGTCAAAACTGACGTGTGAGGAAGACTTCTTAGCTTTACGCCGCTTCCACTGCATTCGGCTCTCCAAACACGAAAGGGGGGGCAAATACTTCACTAACTGTACTTTGTTAGGTTTGTTTTGAAAGATTTGTACTTTTCTTGGAAACTGAAACTACAGCCACACTAAAAAAAAAAAGGTCTTCATAAAAACAGGAACGTGATTCGTACATTAACTGGAACTTGATTCAGGTTGGAGTTGAGCAGAATCGAGACTATTCTTTATTCATGAACGTTTTGCTAAAAAAAAAAGCAGGGCACGCAAGGTCCTTATAGGTCTGCTTTGTTTATTTATTCACTTTATAAAGCAATGCTACAGATGTGCTACTGTGCATGTAATAGTTTATTTGAATCTATGAGCTGCTGCTATACAAGTTTTACTATGTAAAAAAAAGGAAATAATACACTAGTCTTTAAATAAAGATTGCATTCACAAAACAAGAATCTCACTCTCAATTCTTAGCTGAAAAACCTGAGACCCCACATTCATCCATGACCAGGAGTCCATAAAAACGTACCTGGGTAGGTAGGTAGGGTGGCCCTCCCGCTCCCCCATCACCACCTCCATAACTGTCAACTCTGTCTAGGTGTTTAGAGTGGTCCGGTCCCTGTCCACAACAACTGCCCCCTGTCTCTGGCTGAGTAGGGTAGTCCTCGCCCTCCCACATAATTTAGTGTAACTGTCCTCTCTCTCTGGGTGTTGGCGGTTTCATGTGAGTCTAATTTAGAACTGGAGGCTACTAAATTGCATAGAAAATCTGGGATAAAAAGAAAGAAAAGTACACTTGCTTCTTTGCTTAAATACCCCCACCTCCAACAAAAAACAAGCAAATCCCACCAAACACAGATGTCTGTAGAAACATTTCACTTAAGGTTCCATGACAACTCAAATAAACTTGCACAAACAACTATTACATCCGATTCCAACAAGCGTTAGTAGTTTTCTCTCAACTAACATCAAAACTGCAGTAAGCCTTTATAAGCCTTTATAGATGCTTATGTAGGTGAAGACAACGGGGCAGCTGGTAGCCTAGTGGTTAGTGCGTTCGCCCTGTGATCAAAAAGCTGTGGCTTCGATTTCTGAGACTACTAAACACTTCTGAGGTACCCTGAGCAAGGTAGCGTCCCCACACACTGCTCCCCGGGTGCATGTTCCTGGCGGCTGCTGCTTCACTTGGTGAATGGGTTAAATGCAAAGGAAGATTTCCATGCTGTTCGCACTGTGTGCTGTGGTGTGTTCACGTATGACAGAATGGTCACTTTCCCTTTTTCTCTTATGAAGGGTCTGTGTAGGTATAATGAGGACTTTTGACACATGTATAACTTGCGGTATTCTCTATACTTTTCCCACCTCGTCCAAAAATAACAACACTCAAGTATTTGCAGTTGACGATTCTATCACTTACAAAACCTGGGAATTATTTTTTTTGGACCTATGAAAGCGGAAGCATTCCCAAGAATGACATTTGAACAGTGTGTAAGCAGGTGTGTGAAGATTACATCCCACTTTCTGTGTTCTGTACCCCCCTTTCAGAAAGCAGGGAGGAGTCTTCGGTTATTGCTGAGCACGTTGGAATGCGAGAGCGGCCTTATTTTAGCAGCTGTACTGTGGCCAGCAGATGTAATAAACACCAAATCTGCTGGTTGGGTGGGTAGTTTTCTCTCTCTCACTCTGTGTGACTCTGTCTCTCGGTCCCGGTACACTTCTGGGCCTGTTGCAAATTAAATTTATTGTAGTTAATAGACTGTGGCGAAGCTGCTAAATGTCAATTTCATTACCAAGGCCTACCCCTTGGAGAATTATTAGCTAATTTAAGGTTAGGGGTAAATGTGTTAATGTAGGAGTTACAGATAAACACCCACGAACACACACACACACACACCCCAATCCCATGCCAAGTGTGGGCTATTTTACATTTACTTTTGGTGATTATCTCTGGAGGAAAAGGCCTTCCCCTATGCCCAAACATATTTTCATTTCTTTTTGAAAAAGAGACCTCACTGTTCTCCCCCCCCACTTTCCACCCCACCCCCACCCCAAACAATCCATTAAATCTGGTGGCTGCGATTGGCTGGGGCAATTTTCCCCGTGAATTATCAATAAAGTAATTACCAGTGTGTGGGAGTGTGGTGGGCGCTTATCGCGGGAGCCCCCCCGCCTACGTACGGATACGATCCCTCCCCACATCCCATTTGGGTAATTACGCGGGTCCGGGTGAGGCCGGGCGGGTGTAGCGCTGTTATCTGTTCGTATTATTGTCCTGCTAAACAAGCTTTTTTCACTCAATGGGAAATTGGACGTTAATGGCGGGGAGATGATACCAGCACCACACAGTCGCGTCTCGTAAGACATCCCAGCCCAACGAATTCATTACTGAGACATCTCTGAGTCCCACTAGTCTACAGGTGTGGAACCCCCCCCCCCCCTCCCCCGACACTGCCGTCTGCATGAGGGAGTGCACAAGCTCAAGAATGAAATCGCATGATGTAACACCATAAGATCATCACAACCATCCACACGTCCCAGCAGAAACAGAAGCTTTCATTTAGAACTTTGATCCTGGATCTTAAGAAGAATACAGTATCTGTCAGTTTCTCCACTGCTACAGTACAGTATATGATACCGTACAGCATTCATTCAAACTAGTACTGAAGCTGTCAACTGCACTAAATGTAGTCTTGTCCCATGTTGTTTTTGTTGCTCTTTTGTTTTTCTCGTATATTTTATCAGTTCGCACATTGTGATTTTGGAGGAACGCTGTGGTCCACGAAGAACGTTGTTTGGTTTCACTGTGTACTGTGTGTCTGCATGGTGGAAATGACAGGAAACATACTTGATTTGACTTGAAAATGCTTGAGGAATATTTATACCTGAGAAAATTGAGAAAGATTTTATAAACCTATTAAGAAAACTACCCTTTTAATATTTATCAATCTTGAAAAAATAAAAAGACTGAATTAACACTATAAAAAAAAAACTAAATATGACCTAATCTCAAAAACTTAAATATCTTAAATATTCTAAAAACTTTAACACATTTTAATAAATGTTTGGAGAAATATTCATTACATACTTATCACTCAAATCAAATATGAATAAACATTATTATTTTGGAGAGTGATGTAATATAACCGTAGGTAACGCATTTTTGACCTCAGGAGATGTTGGGTTATATTAAGTGATCTAAGGTGATCTCTGGAGATTTCAAGAGATCTCAAATGATCTCAACAAATTTCAGGAGATCCCAGTTGATCTCAGGAGATCTCAGGAGATCTCAAGTAAACAAGTGAGATGCTGATCGATATGTGCACAACCTTTCTTTCATCAGTTCACCAAAATCTACACAGCTTCCGTAATCATAAAACATTGTATATGTTTAATAAACATGCCCTACTCCTACGGTCCGACTTTAAATGGTTCCCAGTTCCGCAAACAGCGACAGGAATATCACGTTCCACACACACGGGCATTCTAAGGAATGTTTCTCTCTCATGCTGTGAACTTCAATCAGCACAGCAATAACACTAAATCCAAAACCTGCTCAGAAACCCACAAACGCAGTGAGACACACATCAAGAAACAAAAAACAATAAATCAAACGCAAAAGAGTCCTAAACATGGAAAAAGCTCCCTTACACTGCATTAATAATGATGGATTTATGTGGTGAGGATGATTCACTGTGGTGAGGCGTCACACCAAGAACTATGTGAGAAGAAAAAAAAAAAAGGACAATCACATTTAAGATATTTGCACAACTGATTACAGATGATGTGTATAGTTTGGCCCCAGTTCCTGACTGGTAAGTGCTCAAACCTGGATAACCTCCTGTTTAAATGGTACTGCTGTCAGTGTTAATGCATTCTAACACAGCTGCATCTCAATCAGAGGAGGGATGGCAGCGGCAATCTGAACATCACCATGTACAGGAAACTCAGGGCACGGTTTAGTCCACGGTTTAGTCCTAAAATAAAGTAAGTGCTGAACTGAGTGCTATTAAGTGTCACTCTTAAACAGACCTCAACAGTGCAGGTCATGATCATGCAGGAGTTCATTCCCAGTATTAAAATGTTTGCTTCCTCTTTAGGCCGGTTGGGAAAGCATCCCAGACTTTTCCTCACGAACCTGCCTGAGAGAATGATCGAGTGACCATTTAATTTTAGTATTTTTATGTTTAGTGCGTGTGTTATTTTAGTGTCTGAGGTCATATTTACCCTAAAATTAATACAGAAGGTGTAAAAAATATCGTAGATGCCCAAGGAGGTCCAGTGTCTGGCACAGTACAGCAGGTTTATCTCCTCAAACACACCTGGTTCAGGTTTAGTGAGTGCGTTTGAGGAGATAAACCACCAACCTGTGCTGGACACTAAACCTGCAGAACCAGATTTGGATTTGGAGATCGACTCATGGTAGATGTTGCTGTGGGTCCTGCACTTTCTCTACACTATTCATGCATGTTTCCCTTTTAACAGTGTAAAATTCCAGCTCCTGGATTAATATGGATACTGTAGCTCTACATAACGACGTGCTGTGGCGCGAGAGAGGATAGATGAAAGAGGTTCAGTACACAAACCGGCTCATCATCATTCTGCCTGGAAATCATCTGGAAAAGAGAAATAAAGCACTTTAAAAGGCCAGCAATAAAAATCAATATGGTTAACTTCATTAAAAGAGCGTTCCCCTACTGAGCACCTCTTAAAACACACACACACACACACACACACACACACACACACACACACACACACACACACACACAAAGCCACTCCACAATTAAGTTAAAAGCAGAGCTATCTATTTTTATTTCAGACCGTTTTGAGAGCACCTTGAGCGAGACGCGTCGAATTCCTGCTGCCAAAAAAGCCTGAGTGCCGGCATACGAAACAGCTGGTCCCCCCCCACCACCACCAACACTACTACCACCCCCCCCCGCCACCGTCCATTCCGCACCATGCAAATGCGTCCACTGTTCCAGCACATCTCACTTTCGAGTGCTCTTCAAAAGCGGCCGCCTAATTTATGAGATTCCTCTAATTACGATGGCTGTTGAAAACATTTCCCAAGCTGTTTTGTCTGAGCTCTGAGAAGCAAGAGCCGCAACAAATTGAAAGTGTTGTAAAGTAAATGACGGCTATTATAATTACCACGGCACCCCCGGCACAATCCCTTCGCTCCCTCGGCAAACGCTGCATGATGTAAATAAAATACAAATACGAAATAAACCTTTTTAAATTGACGAAGGCGAACGGTTGAAGGAGTTGCGGGTATTTCTGGGGATTTTTTCGGCTCGGCCCACACAGCTCGCAAAGATCGTGGGTTCAAAGGTCTTTAAAGCCGTCTGAGATCTAAAGGAACCCATATGTTGTGATTTTTTAGCTCTTCATTACTCTTCAGCCATGTGACCACCATCACTCGACGGTGAAGCCGCAATCCTAAACTGGCCAGTCGGGAGTTTCGGGCCACATTATACCCCTTTTAGTGCCACAGAGGGCACCGACGAGCCCAAACAAGGGGTCAACAAGCGGTGAGAGGTCAGAGTGGCAATAAGGTGCTAACTCAGCACTGTCGACACGCCCAATGGTTTGACCGACGGCTTAGCAGGGTAAAAAAAAAAAAAAAGGCCTAGTAGGTCGCTAAAAAGCCAGCGAGTGTCTCCGAGCGACCCGGTGTTTTCTTTTCCAGAGGAGAGATGAACGAAAATGTGTTTCCATTTAGCAGGTGTGCTTTCAGGGTGAGGCAACACTCTTTCTTGGCTTTTTTTTCTCTTTTTTTTAAAAACATGCGGGTATTTATGAAGTGACACCAGATCTGAAGGTCTGCTTCGAACAGCGTTTTATTGTTTAAATGTGGACGCTTGTGCCGTGTGCGTCTAAGTGATTTAGGTACCTCACAACTCTGGGAGAAGAAGAAAAAAAATCATAAATGTTGAGGCAAAGCATGTGGGCCAACTGTAAAAAAATAAATAAAAAATAAGCAGTGACACGAAGCAGACGCACATTCCGCCGCCAAAGAGAGAACTACACTTAATTAAGTATGCGAGTGCATTTGAAATATCACCCTGGTAAAAAAAAAACGCTAACTATGATGAACGGAAATGAAGTCATTAAATAATTTTTTTAAAGGCTTGAAAAAACAAAAATTGAAAATCAGCTGAGGGGAAAATCCACCCGTTTCCAGGATTTCTGAACAATTCAGTGTCTGAGATCTTCAAATACATAGAATTGTGTATAGCAGTTCAGATGGTTCAAGTGAAAGGACTCAAACACAAATACAGCTGTTTAATTCTCCATCAACCCTCAGTGACGGTCCACATATCTTTGAGTGTTTATATGAAATAGTGGCAAATCTGAACTAAATCAGTTTTCTTATACGATTAGTTGTCCATCCACCACCATCATTTTTGGAAAACATGCTTCTCAGGCTTTAGGTAGTGCAACCATAACCATTTCATGGCATAACTGTCTGCGTGCAGTTTTAAGAGATAGGTGCCTGCTTCCATTCATCGCCATTGTAAACGGGTCTGAGTAGGTAAGCTTCAGAGCGTTTCGGAACCTAAAACATCTGCTGTAACCCGTCACCGTAGTGTCGATGTTAAAGGATGACCTGGGAGAGACACAGATATCAAGTTTTAGTCCATTGCAGGATCAATCAGAGCTGTAAGGCTGATACCAGTCAGTGGTGGGACACCAGCAGGCCTCTCGGCTGGTGTTGACAGCCAAATAAGCAGCAGTTCATTTCTCTTTCCCTTTTACACAAATACAAACACATCCGACAGCTAACCTTCATGTTCTATTTATTTAATAGAACGATCAGAATGATTACAAACCCTACCCGCATTTAACGGTGTTTAGTATCATTGTTAAAAAGCAGCTCATTTCCCAGACGGTAACTGCCGCTGTGCCTTTCTTCACACGCAGTAAATGATGGACCACACAGCGACTGCACTAAGTGCTACAGGCCTCCTGCATGTGAACGGCCTGCTCTTTGCAGCTCAGAGCTCCTCGACTTCAAGAACTCTGCGAGACTTTTCAGGCACTCATAAAGCCAATTTCCGTGACCAGTGTTCTGTCGTAAATCAACCTGGGCCTCGCGCGCTGGAAGCTCTTCAGGACACCAGCGTTTCAGTCATGCTTTATTCTGAGAGCAGAGATGGGTAACACAACACAACAATATTTATTAATATCAGGCTAAACTGGCAAATGTTGATTAAAACATTTGTACTTTTATTATTTTTTTACCATCTCTGTCATGTATCTAATATATACATATACACATGTGTATATAATGTAGTAATTGTATGTACACAGAATTATATATACATATATACATGTGTATATAATGTGTATAATTATATGTACATTTAATGAAAAGTACATATATCCATATAATTACATATTTACACTCACACAATATATACATACATACAAAAATTGTTGACGTGGTGAAACAAGTGTTAGTTTGGGGTTCGAATAAATAGAATCTTTTAAACTTATCACTTATGACAGATATTTATAATTACATTTGCAAATAATTACTAATGTTATTTATTATTGCATATTTGATGTTATTAATTTTCACATAATATTTCCATTGTCAGAAATGAAGTAACTTACTGTACAGTACTGCAGTAATGAAGTAACAGTACTGCAGCTGCATTTATATAAGCTTCACACACTCAGTCGGAGTCCAGGTTTACTTTAATTTCCTATTTTCAGAAGTTACGTCATGAAAAGGTATAAATATGTCCCATTAAACTGAGAAAGAGAATCTGGGGCATCCTCAGATTTATCCTGAGAGTACGTTGAGGGTCAACTGCACACAACTCACACAGTTTTATAAATAAACATACAATAAGGAAATCTTACAAACTCCACAGATACATTACCATCACTGCCTTGGAAGGGCGCCACTATTAAAAACATGGTGTTTTGCGGTCTATGCTGTGGTCAACCTGCTGTAATCATTTCAGAACGTCCTTTTCATGATAACTATTCAAACATATTGACTGTTTAGGTTTCTAGTCGAGGAAGATGAACATTATGGTCTAGTTTTGGCCAAGAATTTTCATTTGGGTGCATCACAAAGTTGTTCGGCCTCAGTTTGGAGGTCCGATTACTCAAGAGGTTTTAATGCTCAAGTACAGCAGGACCCTCAGCTCACTCTGAAGAACCTTCACTCAAGGCTGATGGACCTCATGGTGATGCGGTGGAGCTCTGAGATCACAGTCAGAGGGAGGAATAAACCAGCAGAGATGTTCATCACACGGCAAGAAGAGTGATCCTCGCACAAATGTGCTGACTCTGCACTTTTGCGCCACTAATCACATACGCCTTGTGTGTGTGTGTGTGTGGGGGCACGCGCACGTGTGTCTGCGTGTGTGTTTGTGAGTGGGTAGGCAGCTCGTTCCCCAGCTTCCTCCACATCGGTCAGAAGCTCCTCCACAAGCCTGACAGAACAGAGGAAATAAAATTATAAAAAACCTCCAATATCAGGAGAAGGGGAAAGTGTTTCATTATTTTTTTTGGGGGGGGAATGGGGGAGGAGGGTGTCATGATTTCAGTCAAGAAGCACATAATCCAGATTTCACTTTTATTAGTCTTCCCTCTCCTTCGCCTTTTTCTCTTTTTTTACTTAAATATTACACTTGTAACTGGAACCATAGCTGTTCTGTCAGACAAGCAGAGCAAGAGACAAGTGCAGCTTTGGATTTGATTAGGCTACAATTTGCTCCAGTGGTGTTCGGGGAGATGATGGTGTCTCTGGTGCGCATTTAGACACATGGTTCTGCTTAGAGGCAGCCATCAGCACTTCTAGAGGGAAACAGCTCTGGGGACACGCGCTGCATACAGTTCCACCTGAAACACTTACATACATCTTAAGATTTTGCTTCCAAAGATCCAGACTTTCTTGTATTTTTAATGTAGTCTTCAGAAACAGTTCTTCAGACTTATTGAATGACTTTTATAGACTCTTATTTTCATTCCAGTCCCTGCTCCTGACCAGTTTCAGAGGAATGTTTTTTGTTTGTTAAGACACACAATGACCTACGAATGAATCACTCAAGCAGAACAAACCCATGAAGTCCTGAACCAGTGAAGAAACAGGAGCAGGTGATCCCAGATGATCAGGCGGTGATCAGTATACTGGTGGTGCTGAATGCTGAGTGGTTGGAACTCCTTTATCTAGGCACCTTGTATCTTTGGGCACTTTTCTTGAATCTACTTCCCACCGATAAACAGTTTGACAGGTGTAGAATAGTAACTTTGAATCAACAAATTGATTCAATGGAGATTGGGATCAATAAGTACCAATAATGATCAATATTAATAAGTAGTATCCATCAGTACAGTCCTAACTGTACCACAGGCCTGGGTAACAAAATGAACAAGCTGGAAGCGTCTTAAAGCAAGAATAGGCCGGGATAAACAAAATGGTACCATGATGGAACGCAGAACAATCGAGAAGTTAAGAAAATCAATACTTCAGACAACCAGACAGCAGTCTAGATTGTGAAACAAGCATCTTAACTGTCTGCTAATCTAGAAAAAAGGTTCTTGCAGTCAGGTTCTCTTCAGTACAGACTTGATTTCAAAGCTTTACTCACTGTGTACAAGTCGCTCAATGGTTTGGGTGCCAAATACGTCTCTGATATGTTTGACATTTATAATTCCACCAGGGTCTCGTGCAGAGTGGTGAAAAGAGCTAAAACTAAACTTGTAAAAAGGAGTTTATCCACTATGCAGTCCAACCAACTGCCCATCAATATAAGATCTGCACCAACTTCTTTGCCACTTTTTGTATTAATTTTCTATGCATTCCTTCATATTTTTTTTTTAGCTGCAACGATTTTTATGATTAAGATTTCATTCTATTCCTGTAAAGTACTTAACGGACATAAACTTGATTTGACAGGTAGAAAACTGAAATTTTGGAGGCACTGGTTCTATAAGTAGGAGATTGCCAGTTACATGCGTGGCTGGGTTACCAGAAAAGCATATGTGGCTTAGATGTCTTTGGGTGAGCTGTAATGGTGGATTTAATAATTAGAATTAAAGTTTTTTTGTTCTGCAATGTTCCCAACCCCCCACCCCACAGCTAACTAAACAGCAGTTCATTAGCTCATATGCATATTCAGATAAAAAAATAATTTGGAAATCTGCATTCACACACAATAATAGCCACCATCCAAACAAAAACAGAGATGGAGCAATAAGAAATGACTGTGTTTGTTGGGCTGTGGGCAGCGGATGACTCAGAGTCAGGCCACATGACACCGATCTGGAGCGATTAGCACCTCACTGCGAGGCAATCGCTGTTAATTAAAGTGAAAAAATAACCATAAGCTTGTAAAAAAATGAAAAAAGGAAGGAGAAAAAAAAACAGTTAAAAAAATAAAAAACTCAAGGCCTTCCATTACTACTTCGGGCAAACGACCTTTCCGAGGGTCGGCGGGGTGCATTTCTAAGCAACAGATTCGCAGGTAGGGAGGCTCAATGGAGCCGGACCCCGGGTCTCCTTCCTCTGTGAGCGGCTGGGCCCCCGCAGTCCCGCCGAACGCTGCCTCGCTCGGGCCTGCCAATTAGAAATAATTAGGCAGTCATTGCGGTGGCGAGTCTTTTTAAGTGCATATATAACGACGCAATGATGCTGATTAGCCGGCGCCGAAGCGAGCGGGGACTCAAACGGCCAGCGAATAATTATGCCAGTGATCACAAAGCCGCCGCGCGCCTCTGTACTTCACCTTAATGCGTTTCAAAACTCCACTTCATTACCGCCCGTAATTAATCCGCCATTAATTGCAGGAAGGGCCCAGTTTACCTCGCTTCGTTTCTAATTATCATCTTATAAATAGTTATGGTTCTAATTAATGTGTTCATTAGGCAGGATATTTTCTCTCAAAGCGGCGCTCGGAGCCAAAGGTTCAGCGCGCTCTCTCAGAAGCCCGGGCAGCCAGAAGGTGAGGCCATTCTGGTAGCGCTGGCTTTCATTTTACTACATTCAACCTCCTAATTGGCATTTAAAACCCAATTTGGAAGAACTTCAAGAAGGCCTTAAATGGAATGAAATTGGGGGGAGTGGGGGGGGAAGGAAAGAATTTCATTTTGTATGCGTATTCCAATAGCAGAAGCTTGAAAAGGCAGCAAACGTCACCGAGTGCAACTTTTGAACGGGATGAAATAAATAGAGCAAATCCCGTTTTGTTCTCACGGCCTGGGATTTCCACGGCGCCCCTGTGTGACCAGGTCCCAGATGAGGCGGAAAATTACTGTTTCATAAAGCTTTTAAATGACATCTGAAATCATTCTGGTTGCTCATAAATTCGATGAAATTAAGACATACAGGGGATAGTCACAGTCACTGAGGAGGGGGAGGGGGAGGGCCCGGCATAATGAGGTAGTACAGTGCACTTTTGCGCAGCACAAAAGGTCAAGACAAAAATAAAAACAGCGACCTTAATATTTCCCCCGAATCACCGATAATGAGCTACGACGGGGCAACAGCCACGCTCTCAATGAAGAGCGCCGGGCGAGCCTTTGGACCAATCAGTCGTCGCTTGTGATGTTCTTTGTGGTCTCCTTTTTTTAGTGAAGGGAAAGAGGCAGAGTTCTCTCGGCCTCGGGGCATCCGTGTTCCCAAATTACAATATTTATTCATTCCATATTTATGGATTTGGTGGACAAAAGATCCCTCGTCCCTGCATGACTGACACGGGGGTCCAGCAATGCGAGGGGAGGGTAACCGGAGCACAGGAGAGTCTTTCGGCTTGGCACCAAGAACAATGCGGGAATCAGATTACAGAATTAATCTCTGCTCGGCTCATGCACAAGATGCAGAGTGTGTGTGTGTGTGTGTGTGTGTGTGTGTGTGTGTGTGTGTGTGTGTGTGTGTGTGTGTGTGTGTGTGTGT
>JBBJLR010000042.1:25344743-25361180 GCA_037577145.1 Brachypetersius gabonensis | reverse complement strand
GTGTGTGTGTGTGTGTGTGTGTGTGTGTGTGTGTGTGTGTGTGTGTGTGTGTGTGTGTGTGTGTGTGTGTGTTATAGTGTGTGTGTTATAGTGTGTATGAGCACGCTTCAGCCATGTATGTCATAAAAACGCCTCCTTATGCATTGGGGGGATTCTTTCTCAGTTGTAGCTCATTGAAACGTGAAGAAATCGTGACGGGTACTTTATTGGTGTGGACAATTTAAGAATAGTTCATTAACTCATTTGCAAATGTGCTTTTTTTGACATATTTAAAATCTGAATCAGAAAACTACTGATACCGGAGGAAACTGCATATATCATGACCACACTGTCACATGGATACAAAAACAAAATAAAACAAATTAAAATTATAAGCTTGAGAGAAAAATGTTATATCACATCAAACCAAAAAAGGAATATAGTTTACATGTAACTGTAAAATGTTATACAGTACGTGTCTAACAGTGGGAAATGTGTTATTGCCGTATATCTTTATACATAACGGGACAGACAGGGCAGAGTGTGACGGTTCAGCTCTTTGGCGGAGCTGCAGAAAAGCAGAAAAGCTAACACCCCCCCACCCAGGGGACAGGGCTTGTTGCTGGATGTGCCTGGAGGAGAGGGAGGGTGGAGGAGGGCCGGGGGGCTTCTTTTGGCAGGCAGAGGGAGCTGCGCTCGCGGCTAGCCAGGGATAAAAGGCCTCTGCCGTGTCACTCACTTACTCTCCTCTTTGGTAAATAAAGGTTTCTGACAACAAAGGCCAGCAGCGTTTGACTAGCCTTTAGTGTGGGGGTGGGGTGGGGGGGAGAGGAGATAAATAAAAAAAGACACCACTGTGCACTCTGGATGTAAGGCGGGAGCAAAGAAAGACTGAAAGAAAGTGAAAAAAAGAAAATAAAAAGTGAAGTGAGAGTGAGAGAGGCCTCTCAGATCGGGGCTGGTTGAAGCATGTTGATTTTGATAAAATAAAGAACACACACTCTGCCAGAAGCAGGTCAGGCTTCGTCTCAAATCAGCAATTTACAGGTCACCCAGAGTACTGGGACACCAGTCAGACTCCTTTAGTGGGACTGGTAGAGCAGATTAGGGGTCAGAGGGTTGTCTTGACCCCTAAAAGTACAAGGAGTGCATAAGCAAGCAAGAAAAGAAAAATTCTTTTATCATCTAAATCGGCAAAAAAAAAAAATCAGGCCTTTATTTGGGTTCAGTGTCATGCAAGGCTGCACAATATGCCAATTGTTAATCGTTTCTGCCATATCCATCTTTAAAATATTGATATAGCAGAAGGCAGCATATTTAAAAGAGCTTCTAAACAGTTTCTGACAGGGCAACCAATCCCAGCTCCTGGTGAGTTACTGTGTGTTATGAAATGTTTTTGATACACAAACCCAACAAGTGTCATGATTCATCAGAACATCCAGTAATTCACCTGTGACTGGTTGCCCTGATAGAAACACTGTGATTGGTTTGAGGCTCTTTTGCATATGTTAAGCCTTTTGTGATATCAGTATTGCAGAGCCATAGGCTGTGTTAACAATTAACAGACGATATACGGTGTAGCCTTAACCCCAAGGTTGTGGGTCAGGCTCTCAAAAATCTCTCACAAAATCTCCTACACTACCAGATAAAAGTTTTTCATAAAAATTTCACAAACTGCAGATTTAATACTTGTTAAACATCAGAAACTATGAAGGAAAATGTCAAATAAAAGAAGTTTCTTTTTTAAGATGAGAGAATCTGTAACAGTGCATAACAGCTTCTGTGGTAATGCCAAATTCTAATGTCAGTCATCACTCAATAGCTCATTGAAAAACACTTGTCTGGTGATGGGATAATTATACAATACAGTATAATTATATTAGGTGGCTTTTTATATGTAAGTAGTGACGAAAAAAAGAAGACATTTGTTGAACACACTGTAAATGTATTTGTTAGCAAAGAATATTGAGTGTATCTTTAGTCGATATTAAATGAGTAGAAAATCTCAGTGTGTGTCTAAAACTTTTGACTGGTAGTGTGTCTCAGTGTGTAACCCTGACAGCTGCATTATCCAATCCGTCTCGCATTTTCTCTTCCTGTGCGTGATCTCGGCTCGCCGTGGCTGTGCCGAGGAAGCAGAAGGGAAAGTCATCAGGCAGATGTGCCGCAGCAACACCTCATTCCAGCGTGGAAGAGAGAGGTCTATCGCTCACACCTTCTGTGATCTCGGACTTTTCACACACCTCCCTTCCTGTCCTGAACCTCCAGCGGTGGGATGCACCTGTGCTTTGGACCTCACAGAGGAGGAACTGGGGGTCGCAGGTTCCGCGGTGGTGCCTCTCGCCGCTTTCATTCAAAAGCAGAAACCCAAGGCACAGCACATAATGAAATATTGATCATGGAGACGTGTAGCTCTGTGTGTTGTGGTTTACGCAGACAGCTGTCTGGTCTTTGGGGTCAAGTGGTGGATTAGCAACACTATGGGAGGTTACAATTAACCTCTTCAACCCACAGGGCCTAATTGTGAAAGACGGTAGTCAAAACAGACACATCATCGCTAAAGAGAGTGGGTTCGGTGTGAAATGGTTCATACTCTGATTTCTTTACGGTGGTGGTGAACCAAACGTCTCCAACACAAATACTCGTCTCTGAGTGTCTATATGGAGGTTGATGTTGAAAAAGTGAATCTGAACTAAATCAATTTCCTTTGGGAATTATTTGGCCTCACAATGCCTTGCATGTATCCCTCCATCATGAATGTTTAGTTTTAGGACCAATGTTTAGTTTTAGGACTCTAGTTAAACCTCTGAAGCATCAGGTGCAAGCTATTTTTCCAAATTCAGATGAAAGTCATTCAGAGCAGGTTCAGTGTGGAACTAAACTGTTCACATTGGTGGTGAATGGAACCAGACGTCTGCCTTTAAAAGCTCCCTAACACAAAGTTATTCCTGACGCCCTACATGTATCTTGCCACCATGAAAGGGTTTAGTTTCAGGGCCAAAAGCTTCTCAACAACATCTAAAGGTGTCAGGTGGGACATCAATTTCATGGAATAACTTTCTGTGAGGGAGCTTTTGGAGGCAGATGTCTGTTTCCATTTGCATACTGCTGCCTCCTGCAATACACACACACTACAATAATGATGGAGGGAGTAAACATAACATTTGAAATAATATTTCCAAACATCAACCCCTATTAAGTCTAGAAAAGTGATGAAACAGACAATATTTTGAAAGGCATTGCAGTCATGATATAGAGCAGTAAAATCGCAATACTGATGTTTAGCCCATATTGCTGAGCTCTAATCTGAAGTCATTTGTTCTAATCAGCTCCCCTCAATTGCAGTCCTGCTTTTAAAAAAACCTAAGAGGAAACCTAAAAAGAGCCCCTGAGAACCTCAAGAAGTCACAGAACATCTAGAACGAGACATATTGAGCAGTAGCTCCTGTGCCACGGCAACCAGGCTGCATGAGCTGCCTGTTTTGATCAAAGGGAATAAACATTAATGTCTAATAGGTTATCAGCTACTCTTGTCTGTCGTGCCTGTTGAGGGGGGTCTGCGAGTCTCTGTGGGCTTCATCTCATTTTCTGATATGAATGGGGAAAGAAAAAAAAAACCAGCCTATAATGGAGCATTATTCTAATTTGGGGCATTTGTTTATTTCTTTATTTTATTTAACTCCTGTATTTTCTTTGCAAATAAGGGCGGCTGAAAGTAATATTCGTTCCCAAACTGCCCTAATCTTCTCTCTAGCAATATTCCCATGCCATGGTTATTATTCTTATTCCTCTGAATAATATCTACTCCATGGGTAGTTTCCACCCCGCCCAAACATCTCTCCAACACTCTCTCTCTCATCCCACTCTCATATTCTAGATCTCGCGTGGCGCTCGCTCATATCCTGTCAGTATATCAATCACGGCAGGCTGTCCACTCAATCCGCCCCTGATTTATCAGTGCGCCTCGTCCCCAACTCCATAACTCGACCCAAACCCTTTTAACACGACAGTGACAGATCACAGCCCAGAGAGGAGCAACCTGTTCCACTTACTGAGGCCCCGGCGCAATCGCGCGCCCCCGAAACTTCCATCTCAGGTCGGCGCTCAAAATAAAAGTGCCAAAAAGGGGGCCGTCATCGCAGAAGAACCGTTTCTGCATCTCTAACTAAAGTTTCAGTTGATGCTGCTTTGAAGAAACGGTGTCTGGAAATAGGAAATGAGCCACTTTAAGGTTTCAAAAGAGCCTTATGCTGCTTTTCCACTGACACAAGAAACCCCGTTGTACCAGAATCAAATGTTTTTCCATTACAAATAAAGCAACTCGAACCCATGCTGCTCGACGGCAGGGCTAATAGTAGGCCACAGCTGAGCTGAGAGCATCACTGATTTCTGATTGGTCAAAACGTCACCATAACATGGAAAGAAGCCATTTATTTTGTCTGAACCAAAAAGAAATAAAAACGGTGATAAAACTAACAACCAGGAAGTCAATGAAGTACAAGCACAACTGTCTGTTAGGGCTGGAGATACATTTCAGTGGAAGTTGGCTGAGAAAGATGGATGTACTCAACTCAATTCCATTGAATCAGCAGGAGCAACAACTTCTATAGCACTTGTTAAGTGTTAAGTAGGGTTGCAACAATGTACAGAAATATAGAAAAACTGTGATATCACAATGTAAAAATGTGTGCTTTTATCCAAAGCGACTTCCATTCCCTAACTACAGGGGACAGTCTCCCTGGAGCAACTCAGGGTTAAGGGGGCTCATTGGTGCTATGCTGAAGGTAGGATTCCAACTCAAGTATCCTAACCACCCCCCAATAGTCAATAGTAAGCCGTGCCAGAACTGAAGACAGAGTTCCCCATTCAATTTTTTGTTCTACATATTGTGAGAATACTGGCTGTTTTCATTCCTACTGTGTTGAAAATATGGCGAGTGAATCAAATCGTGAGACTTCTCATTAGCAAATCGTCCCAGAGCTGACCACGGTTGTCATTAAAATTCCATTATAAATATTGCAAGTTGCCTGTCTCAGCACACCCCTGTGCCCTCCTCGGACTGAACTCGTCACTATGGTCCTTTAAAGCTGTAAAAACAGCGATCAATAACAGTCTAAACCTGCAGACTAGGGAAAAGCTCTGATTATACACCTTCATCAGTGGGGGGGCTAATGAAGATATGGACCCCCTTTCCCTTTGTGATTTCTCCTCCATCTCCTGCAGCCGCGCTCCGGTAAACAGAGGCCTCAGCCCGTATACATTTCAGAACCTGCCTCGCCACCTCCCTGATTCACCGCTCCGGATTTACCACCACCTTCTCCATGGTTTTGCTCACATTTACAATGTTAATGACATCGGCTCCTTTATCAACCATACATGATGCTTGCAATCTTCCTGCGTGAGTGACTGTGCGCGTGTGTTTGTAAAAAAAAAAAAAAAAAAAAACATTTCAAAACAGTGAATGGATAATTATGTTTTAATTGCACTAATTTAACTGCCTAAGTGGCCCCTTTTTCTTCCCTGCTCTGAAGGGGCTGCAAGGACAGGCAGTGCGCTCTGACCCGAGGGTGCTTGGGCCCCTGCTTAATTAATAGAGACAAAAACAATAATCATAACATACACTAATAACCGCTGTATTCAGTGCGAGCGAGCGCATGCCGAGGACAAGCAGCTGGCGAGTGCGTCAGTGGAGAGAAAAAAAAAAACAGAAGGGCTCTTAATGGCAGGCTGTCACAAGCTAATTAGCCGAGGCAGCATCCTGCATGGACCCGCATGAGGCAGGCTGGGGAGGCGCCGTCCCACACGCTGCAGCCTGCGTGTCTCAGCTTTCCACCCCGTTTCATCTTCTTCTTCATTAAACACACAAATGCAAGTCCGTAATTGCAAACATATTGACTTTTCGGCGAAACAAAACTCTCTGAATGCTGTAATCTCACCTCTCAGCATCTCCAGAGGACTTAAAGACATAGTTTAGTTTTAATTCTCCCATGATTGACATGTGGAAGCAGTGATGCAGTGGTCAACTGACTGGGCCTGCCATGTTACCCAATGATCAAACATTTATTTATTATATTGTTGCTTTTCACAATTATAAAAATAATAATAACAATAATAATAACAATATTATTATTATTATTATTATTAGTGGTAGTGGCAGTAGTAGTAGCAGCAGCAGTAATGTGACTGTAGATAATAATGAAAATAATAATCCTACATTATAATTCATCTATGGATTTAACTGTATGATTATTGCTATTTTAGCATTATTGCTATTATTAGCTTATAGAATATACTGCACAGTTATAAAATAAATCTTAACCTCCAAATGTTTTATCCTTGTGGGTCACCACAACCATACAGTAAGTTAATGTAAAGACCTTTAACCACAATTTTAAACCATTTCTTTTGACCAGGTCATCCCGAAATGTACCCACAGTATAAAGGGAAGGTGGCATTTTAATTTGAATTACTTAAAACGAATCTATTCATTTCCATTTTATTTAAATACAACGTTGACTTCTTACTTGTTTGGTCACTCAAAGTTAATAAATAATATTAATATCATTTTCTGTTTAGGTTTTAAATTCATACTGCAAATGTCTTAATTACATGGTTTTCCTGAATGTCATTGTCGCTCAAACTAATACACATGACTGAAATAAATATTTTAATATAATATTGATATAAATACTGTGGAGCTAATGACAACTGGATTTTGTTAAGAGTCTGATGATGTTCGCTATCATTATCCTCTTTATATCATTATATCTCTTTATAAATGCGCTATGTGATATAACAGTACTAAAGGGTTGTGTTTAGGTTATTTTGTATTCAGATTCTGAATCACTGTGATGGCTGGTGGGTGGTGCAAAGACCTAGGGCAGTGCTTACTAACCCTGGTTCTGGAGATCCACCTTCCTGAGAAGTCAAGTTCCAGCCACAATCTGCAACACCTGCTCAGGCTAATGAGCTCCTTTAGTAGCCCTTGATTTGCTGCAGCATTTAATAAGGGGGCAGCATGTTAGACACAGGTTGGAGATGAACGCGTTTCTCCTTACCGCCTACGGCTGCGGGAGCGAGACCTCCGGGATCTGTGGCTCCGTCCCCTGTGGCTAGAACCTCTGGAGGAGCTGCTGCTGGACCGACGCCTCCGCCTACAAAAATATTACATTATCATAAATATATACATACACATATACATACACTGTAGAAATTAGAAAGCTGTCTTAGCTCAGAAAAAACCTCCAGTAAAGGATCCATGTAGTAGCTGGAGAAGCAGCTCACAAAGCAGCTTTTTTAATGAAAACAATAGATGCCAAGACAACGAATTGTCATTTTTTTAAAAGAACAGTAAAATGTAAAGGCAAACCCACATTCGTACTGTACAGTACACACTGAACTGCTGTCTCTTGCAGAGTAAGAATGTAAAATTTTGATGTTACCCCTGTATAGACTGCACTGTAATTCATGCACGCACTAAAACAAGGACGTTATTTCCTGTACAATAGGGAGGGGAGAAAAAAGTATTGGGACGCTTGACCTTAGAGTTGAACGGCGCTTCATCCCAATACTTTTGACCACTGAGAGGCACTGTGAATTAAATCTATCTAGAGTTGTCAAAGGTACTAGGACGCATGGCCAATATAGTGCCAAGAAAGAGAAATGATGCAATGAGTTAAGGCCAGCACTCTTAAGACTTCAATCAGTTTTTAAAATGTGGGTTTTATGGCAATATACACACATTTTCATTTTAGTTGCATTTTTTAGTGATGTGATGTTTTTTATTTATTCATTTTTATTAAATTTATGTACACGTACTTCTAACATGTTTGGTTAGCAAAATAAATTCAAATCAGAGTGTCTGCTGTGTCTGGAATAGATGTTCAGTATTCTTGAGTCTTTAAGACAACAATAATATAATATTGTTATAAACGACAATATTAAAAAAATTGGTATCATAATATCTTTCTGTGTTTTGGTTTTCGGCCAAGTGTTTTCTCATTTTCGACGTAGGTGGTACACAAAACACGCACCAGTTTTCAGTCTTTGCAGAGCAAATGCGTACCTAATTTGTGACTTCATACTGCGCAGCGCAGCCCCCCACCCACACCCTCCCCAACTGGAAATACGCCGAGACATAGCCCCAGGTGCGCACAAACACCTCTACAAACACACACGCGCACACACACCAAATATGTGTAAATGCTTCTCTCTGTCTCGCTGTATACGTATACAACCGAACAGCTGACAATCAACAATTGAAAAACTTGCAGCTCCACACAAATGAATGAGATGATCTAAGTGCTAGAACTGAGGTCATGACCCTTAACTCTCCACGTGGGCCCATCAGTGGGAATGACTCACCGCACCTTGTTTAGAAAGGCTGACATCACTCCTATTGACGAGGTGCCCCCCCCCACCCCTCCACCCCATTACTCTCCATTATTTCAACTAATGAACTCTCTCTTTCTCTCTCGCCTTGATTCTCTTGGTCTTCATTTACTCGCTCTTCAGAAAAGCAGGCCTGCTCCCCGTGCCTATGAATAAATGAAAGTGTTTATCTTTTCTTTTAAAAAAATTAATCACAATTAGGTTTATTTGCCTAATTAAGCTCCCTACCTCATACAGTGGCTGGCGGGTTGGATGGCCCATCCCAGAGAGCGCATCACTGCGCTGAGGGTAAAGCCATGGAGACAGGCCGGGCTTCAGGCGGGTAAACGCCGCTCCTCCGGCACCGCCTTTAAGACCCGAGCGGCACTTTTCATCTCCTCCACTACCAAGCCACTTCATTCTGTTTGTAAACCCGGAGCTCAAAGGCAGCTCTGACGGTTAGTAAGGCGTACAGGGGGATAGGGGGATTGGGGGGGGGACATTTAAATGCGCCTCACTCCCAGACAGTTTGAGCAATATTCATTATTAAAAATCTGTTCTTTCTTCAGAGCTCTTCCCCGCTTTATGTTTTTTTTCCCTGCCTGTCCTATCGCTCACTCGTGCTTAAAGCTAAAATAACAGTGGCTGCTCCGCTGGGAGATGGGCAAGACGGAGCAGTAAAATAGAAAAAGAAAAAAAAAAGAAGAAACGTGAAAAAACCACTACAAATACCACAAACGCCACAATATCAAAACAAATTTGTAACACTTGCGGTACTTAAGAACAAGGCCTGCGCTGCTGAGCCAGGAAAACACAAAGAACTAGTCTGGATGTCCTGCCCCAAGCTCTCTTTCTCGCTCTCTCTCACTCACAAACACACACAAACACTCTTCACAAGTCTCGTGGAGCAAAGAGAAGACTGCATCAATCTGAACCACATCATATGAAGCAGGTATGTAACAATTCACCAATTCAATTCAATACAACACTGTGGATCCCCATACACTGAGATCTATATGTCTCAGACAGATCTGAATTTGCATACAAAAAAGAATGAGGGCAGGTATGAGATGTGAAATTGTGTGTCTGTAGGTGCATCTATGTAAGTGAAAGTGACCACTACGTCACATGTGAACACACCACAGCCCACAATGTAAACAGCACGGAATTCTTCTTCTGAATTTAACACGTTCACCAAGTGAAGCAGCGGGCAGCCAGGAACACAGCGTCCGGGGAACTATGCACTCAAACCAGCACCTTATTTAGACAGCACATAAACAAAAGAACTATAGTGAACCAGGGATAAAATATAGAATTATATAGAACATAAATATTTATATACTAGGGCTAGGCCTCTTATTATCGCGTTAACGCATTGTTTACTTATTAACAAAAATTATTTTATCACGCGTTAATGTAGGTTTTTTAAAAATCCTTTTATTTTGAAAGGTTGGTGCTTCATCGACGGAACGCGAGCACAGTGTCGGTTGGTTTTCGCGGGGGTCAGGCATCCCATTTTATTTGTCCATTTAATATAAACAAAAGTAATGGGACGCTTGACCCCAAACTTGACTACACAAATAAAAATAATAAAACATTTAATTTAAAAAGCACTTTTCAAAATACCTAAAGATCAAAAATAGTATCGAGTACCATCCTTAGTATTGGTATCGACACAGAAGACACTCTAATTTGAATTTATTTTGCTAACCAAACATGTTAGAACTTAGAAGTACATGCACATACATTTAAATAAAACGAATAAATAAAGAAACATCACATCACTAAAAAGTGCAAATTAAATGAAAATGTGTGTCTATTGCCATAAAACCCCATTTTTAAAACTGGTAAATGTCTTCACCTTCAGTTTGTTGGCCTGAATATACCTGATTTTCTGAACAAATACAGTCTACACAACCAAGTTAGAACAATTCTGGATCAGCTTTTTTGCATGGATATGGGAAAGGCTGCTTATCAAAATGCTGTGTGTGTGTGTGTCATTTCTCTCTCCCTGGCACTATATTGGCCACTCTAGATAGATTTAATTCACAGTGCCTTTCAATGGACAAAAGTATTAGGACGTAGCGCCGTTCAACTCCAACATCGAGCGTCCCAAAAGTTTTTCCCTCCCCTCCCTAACATACAGGAAATGACATAGTCTCGTTTCAATCAACGAAAATGATATGTGGTTTGGTAAACCACATTTAGTCTCGTTCTTATTCGTCAACAATATTACATATTTTTCATTATAGTTATCATCAAATGACCAGCATTTACGTTATTGCTTATCAAAATGCTGTGTGTGTGTGTGAGAGAGAGAGACTAGGTGTGGAGGTGGGTGTGTGTGTGTGTGTGTATGATATATCTCGTTATAGTTATGTTGCGTCTCGTCTCATTTTCATCACGTAATAAATGTTTGTTGACAATGATATTTAGTCAGAATTTTCATTGTGAAAGCAACACTAGCTGAGGGTCCATGTAAAATGCGGCACTTGGTTGTTCCCCGGCTGTAAACATTGGGTCCTCCAGGTCGCGGTGGGAGGGGCTGCCTGCTGCAATGCCTGTTGAGACTTCTTGTAGTCTGACGGCGATTTCCGTGAACCAGCAGATGCAAAACTGGCATTTAAGTATCAATACCAGTGCTAAACTTAATACAAAATTTTAGTATTGATTAGTATCTGAGAATCGATTTTTTTGAAAACCCTAGCTTGTACCGTGACAGACATCTTGTATCTTGCATCTTGTAAAAGACCAAGCGAGCAGATTACAGGGTGCAAGAACAATCTGATCCAAACCATGTCACTCAGTTTCAATCCTCAAACTCTCTGATCCCTTCCTTCCTGCTCAAAATGAATGCAGGCGCAATGATTTTCCATCACATATAATGCACGCTGACCAAACGGCATGAATAATTGAACTGAGACAGCTGGCCTTAAACGACTGCATGAAAGAGCGTGTGAGTCAGGGGCATGGGGGGATGGCTAGGACTAAACGTCAAGAGACCACAGGTTCAATGCCAGAGCCATCAACTCCAAAAAAACTTTCCTCCCTCTCTCTGGGTGGACAGAGTGGTCCTCCCTCTCCCCCATCACTCAGTATAACTGTCCTCTCTCTCTCTCTCTCTCTCTGGGTGGACAGAGTGGTCCTCCCCCTCCCCAATCCCTCAGTATAGCTGTCCTCTCTCTCTCTCTCTCTGGGTGGACAGAGTGGTCCTCCCTCTCCCCCATCACTCAGTATAACTGTCCTCTCTCTCTCTCTGGGTAGGGTGGTCCCAGAATGCACATTCTTATTTGAGTATTTGAGTAGTGTGTGAATATGATATACATTAGCAGCGTGCAAAGACTCGTACACAAAAGAAACTCTCTCTACCCTAATGTTTAGGCAAGGCACAGCTTATTAATACTAAATAAACTGAGATAACTGTTTTTGGGGGGGGAAAGTTTAAAACACTAAAATACGAGAACAAGACACAGAGCAGTTACGCTACATGCTGCAGTAGACTTCTTCTTTATCCTTTTAATGGCAGTTGACAACTTTTCCGTGTATTACCGCTAATACAGCTCGGTTCTCAGGAAAAAAAATCCACGTCAGACTGAATTCGCGAATGCTGATCGGAAAAACTGAGGGGTTACTATAATTCTTTTCACAATACAAAAAATCTTGTGAAGTGTACTTTTTGCATTACAATAAAGAAATTGTGGCATCAAAAACTATGAGAACAACTGATGCAATTAAACAGGAAACATTATGCTCTGTAGTGGAATATATAACTGAAAGGTATTACAGTGTTCGAGTATTTATAAAAGGCATATTGAGACATACCAGGATGTAATTAAACATGTTAACAAGAAATGCACCCCTCAACATACAGGCTATCTATTTGTCTTATTTCTTAAGGACGCTCACTGTGAGCTGCATCATTTCCAGAAAGTCTGCTAACAAGGGTGAAACCAAAAGGAATTTTATCAATATATTGCTACACTACAGTCCAAAAGCTTTCTACTTTCCATCTGACCTAAAACAGTAATTATAAATCCAGAACCATCTTGCCGTATTTAACTTGTATATGTATATATAACAAAGCACAGCAGACGGCATGGCAGTGAAATCACCTGTATGATTCTGGTGATAACAGTAAACAGTTCAGTGGGTTTGGTTCCCAAGTAAGAAGCGTAACCAAATTCAGCACTCAAGAGTTGATCAATCTGAGGGGTATATAATTAGAAAATGTATGATACCAGATTCATAAGCAAGCAGTGCAGAGCTCTTTAAGAGAACTGTACCAACTCTGAGATTTGTCAGACAGTGAAGTATACCTTGTATAAAACTTAACCATGACCATCAAGCCACTTTCACCTTCAACAGTTTTACATCAGTTCTGATCTGTAGAGCTGATTTGAGAGCAGTCATACCTCCTGTCTCGGTCTCGGTCCCGGTCCCTGGAGCGGGATCGACTTCTTCTGCTGGAGTGTTTGCTGCGGCTCGTCACTCTACTCCCCGAGGAGCTGGAGGAGGAGGATGAGGAGCGTCGCCTGTGCTTCCTCTTTCGCCGACTGCGGCTGTCGTCCTCACTGTCTGAAGAATGGCGACCCATGGCTTTCAGTCTCTGAGGGGGAGAGGAGTGAAACAAAATCATTTCAATCTCATTTTGTGAGATTTTTAATATTTTGTGTAAAATGAGAACAACAGTTTTGTTCACAGTGGTGTTTAATGGAACCTGATGTCTGCCCCTAAAATCTGCCTCACACAAAGTTATTCCATAAAATGGTTATGGCTGCGCTGCCTGACCGCTGAGACGTTTTTGGATGATTTTGGGCTAAACACTAAACCCATTCATAATGGAGAGATACATTTAGGGTGTCGTGAGGAAAAATAGTACCCAAAGAAAACTGACTTTGTTTTTGTCAGATTTGACAATATTTTACCATCATCATCATCTATATAAACACTCAGAGACACGTGGAGGTTCAGTGGGGGTTGATTGTGAATACAATTGCGGTATTTGTGTTGACGTCTGTTTCCATTCACCTCAACTGTAAAGAAATAGTCTCTACAGTAAACCATTTCACACCAAAACTAACGCGTGATTATGTTTACAAACTGCAGAAATTTGTCGACAACTCCTTTTCGCTTTGTGGCAGTTCCTTAATAAAGCAGTTTTGAGAACTTGTGTTTACTGATTTCCACACAAATAATCATAACAGCAACAGTAACGATAGTTTATTCGTGCAGCAGGTCGGGTGAAGGATTGTTTAACACCTTTCCTCGCCGAGTCGTTTCAACAGGAGACAGTAAATTGAAGGAAACATCACGTTATTAACACAATATTCTTATTAGGCTGTCATTTGTTAGCTCAGTGGCTAAATTAGCCATGTGATGCGTGCTATTTGCAGCTAACGCTAGCGAACTAGCAGATCCAACGCAATGCCGGGGACAGTAAAGCATAACACCACACATCTGAGGATTCATACTAGCGAAAATAGTAAAATATGAAGCTCTTACTGGCTGTCAAGTCTTTAAAATGATTCCTCTCTCCAGGAGAAACACGACTCGTGTCATAAACAGTCAAACCCCGGCGCCACAGGCGTTTCTAATCGATTCGGAGGACAACAACTTTCAGCCAGACCACTGAATCGAACTCGGAGCCATAGATCGACTACTACACCGAGAAGCCCCGCCCCCATTTTCACAAATTCTCACTTATTATAGAGTTCTGAACTTAATCCTGGTTCTAACGTCCTAACATTTTGACAAAGCCATGTTTAATGTTTCATATTTCTTAATTTAATTCTATAATTTATTTTAATTGGTTATTTTAATCACTTTAAACCACGTTTATTTTTAATTATTTTATTTTATTACATCATATTATTAAAAGGAGCCGCAGGCCAAAATAAAGTAGAGCCAAAGCGACCCCCAGATTAGAATTACCAGTTTAAAAGGGGAAAAACCCTACTGATGATGTAACTTGGAGGTAAGAAGCTACAGGAACTTTGGGGCAGATACTGAGGTTGTTTGACGATTATTGTCCTATTATTGTTGTTGTTGCTGCTGCTGCTATACTAAAGTAATATAGCACATAATATTACAAACTGGGTATTCAGTGTTAGCCTAGACCGGAATGTACCTTTAATAGACTATCTGTTGAGTGTCAAATTATTGGAATCTGGGGTCAGATTTTGTTCAGAAATGACATGGTTAATGTGGTTGTTGGCACCTGCTATAACCTACAGGCTATCCAGATAAAGATGTCTCTAGGATTTTGGGTATTTCCAGTGCTGTTGACTAAATCTCCTCACACTCCTTTAAAAAAGTGAAATAGATGAGCTCCCGTGACCCGAAACCTGCAATTAAATCCTAACAGCAACACCAACATCAATACCTGACCTCACTAATTCATTCAGGACTGCAATCAAATCCTCATAGCAATGTTCCAACAGCAGTACCTGACATCACGTATGCTCTCATACAATCAAATCCTCACAGCAATGTTCCAACATCAGTACTTGACCTCACAATGCACTCAGGACTGCAATTAAATCCTCACAGCAATCTTCCAACATGAGTATCTGACCTCATTAATGCTCTTGGGGCTGCAATCAAATACTCACAGTAACATTCCAACATCGCCTGACATCGCTGATGCTTTTGTGCAGTCAAATCCTCACTGCCATGTTCCAATGGTCTTCCCAGAAGAGTGGAGACCGTTAATGGAAGAAATTTCAGAAGAACGTTTGGGACATTTTGTACATCTTCACAAGTTCAGGACAGGACAGATATTGAACTAAAATTACAAAAAACTAAAATGTGCAGCACTTATTTGAAGCTGAATTCAATCTTCGGTTTATTTGCATATTTTCAACATTTATATAGCTACACTAATAATTTACAAAAATATAGACACTGACTTGGCTCACAGCCATTCTACCAAATTTAGGCGCAAATCTTCATAATTTTAAAATAGCTAAAAATTCTAATTTTCCTCTTTTAATAATTTATTTTTGTAAAAAATCAGACGTATTACACTGGGAAATACAGGTTTCCTCATGCCATTTGGTGAACAAGGAAAGAGAAATACAGGCGCGCTTCTTGTGTTTTCGTCTCGTACAGAAAAATAAGCTTTAAAAACTGCGTCGAAAAACGTAAAATGTATTAATCGCAAGCGAAATAACAGCTGGAAGGTTCTGTTTGTTTTTCTAACCTTTTTCCAACATATTGGACATATTGGATAATCAGGATTTTTTTTCCTTTTGAAAAATAGGAATAAACGGTGAAAGAAAGATTTAAAAAACGTATCAAAAATGAAAATCGCTGGTCTAAATAAAATTCCGTTCTGGTTACGCATCATGCACTGACTCTTTCCCACTTTTCCTGAAGAAAGAGACGGAGAACAGGGGTCTGATACAAGGAGATGATGAATATTTAATAAGCAGAGTTGTTGGTGGAAAACGGTGGACTATTTCATATAGATTATCAATAAAACAGCCCCACTTTCGCCTCCGCGGATATAATATTCTCGCTAGATCTCATATCTTGTCGTATTTAGTCTTTTTAATTTCCCCCTAAATTGCAGCGTCCCTAGAGGCGTCCAGTTACCTACACCGCAACCCATGCATTATTTATCCCCCCCCTCATAATTTCGGAGCAGTTTTTCCTCATTGAGAGCCTAAACAGCGCGCGATCCCGCACCCGGACCTCTCTCGGACTCTCCTTCGGGAAGCTCTTGGTGGTGGGAGGTGTGTTTGCTTGTGTGTGTGTGTTGTGGGTGGGTGGTGGTGGTGGGGGCGTGTGGCTTTAGTTTAGGTGTAAAAGGCTTAAAGGAGTCATTACAGTCATTAACGTCAGGCGGACACACTGTTCGCGTTCGGAGCTTGAGATGCTTCACTGAGAATAAGTCAAATTCCAGTTTATTATTATTAACACAGGATTATGATGCTAATCAGATTCAGAGCGGATAACACTGTAATACTGTAGATCAATAGCATATCATCATATTACAATATTACAGACAAGTACAGACTGAGTTGCTGACTGTCACACACACACGTCGGTCGGGCACATCATATCTACAAACACCATGATATATAT
>JBBJLR010000042.1:25310810-25340810 GCA_037577145.1 Brachypetersius gabonensis | reverse complement strand
TTTAGTGCTGTTACGTGTATTATTATTAATAATAATATTATTATTATTATTATTATTATTAGCACATCACTACTATTATTATTGTTATTATTATTATTATTATAATTATTATTGTGCTGTATTCAAATAGATGTAATAACCTGGGTAAAGAGTAGAATTCTGCGTGTGTTAAGTGTGTGTGTGTGTGTGTGTGTGTGTGTGTGTGTGTGTGTGTGTGTGTGTGTGTGTGTTTGTGTGTTAAGTGTGTCAGTGTGTGTGTCGTTAACGTTGTGTTTTTGCGGGTGAATAATTGAAGAGGGCAAGAGCTGACTCTGTGCGGTTCTTCCGCACGCTCTCCTCCCCGCAGGTGCGACGGACGTGAAGGAGCGCAGGGAGGAGGCGAAGGCAGTGGAGGACGAGACGCAGACGAAGATCAAACAGCGGCGCAGCCGCACAAACTTCACACTGGAGCAGCTGAACGAGCTGGAGCGCCTGTTCGACGAAACGCACTACCCGGACGCCTTCATGCGTGAGGAGCTCAGTCAGAGGCTCGGACTGTCGGAAGCGCGCGTACAGGTACAACCCACCACTTATACCGAGTTGCTTTTTTTCAATTTTGCTTTTGCTTGTATTTGTTTTCTGTTGTGTTTTTTTTGCTCGATGTGTCTATAGTGTTATTTGCGCCTTTCCTTTACATTTTACATGCGACAAAAAAATCTGCTTTGGGATTTGTATGTTTTATGACATTTGTCAGTTGTCCACTGTAATGGTCAAGTATACCACTGTTTTGGCCTCTTATAATTTTCGTGCGTTCTGCAGCGAAGTGAAAGTAATTTAGGAGTTCTAACGCATAATAGTGCCGCTGTTAGTTGCATTGCGCGTTATTGATTTTCTATTAGCCTCCCCGCACATTTTTAGCTTGTTCTGAATTGTGTTTAAGCAGCTATCGCGTCATAATGTGGTTATAAAAATATAATTTGGACACTCAATTATGCTTCATAAATGGTTAATCTGTAAGTGGCAATTATAACGTTGGAGTGTACCTTGTAGCGCGTGTTTAAAGGGGTTATAATGGTTCATAGAGCCTGAATTATGGGTTAAATGGAAGAAAAAAGATGGAAAGGATAGTGGACGTGTTGTCGAGAGCCGGTCTGATGTAAAACAGCTCTTCTGAAGAATGTTTAGTTTTGCATAATTTTTTCAGAAGAATTTGTTTGACATGAATCAACCCTGTTTCGACCACATGAAGCAAATTACGTTTTAAAAGCCTGACATAATATTTATCACGCGAACAAAATGTCACATTTCGTAGCCAGTACTGTGGTTTAGCTCTTTAGCCAACGTTGCGGTTGATTTTTGAAAAAAGTAAAGGAATGTAGCGGTGTGAGAGTGGTTTGGGCTTCAGGTTTGTCCAGGTGAAGTAGGCTTTGGCCACTTATAGCCCTAATTACAATCTTGTTTAAACATGAATTAGAGGCCTCGAGCCACTGGAACCACAGTCCCAGCAGAGCATCAGTGATTAGAACCCAGCTGAGATTAGAACAGGGCTGAGTAAGAGTACAGAGTCTGCTGGGATGATAAGCTCCAAACTGTTTAGAACAAATGGAACCTGTTGGGTTGAAGTTGTGTGACTGACCTTTCCCCAAGGGCATCGGTGGACTGGACTGATGTAGAGCTGGAAGTGTTCCCAAATTTTTTTTTACTGGTGTTAGGTTCTATTTGATTGGTCGTTCTACTGATGTTGAGCTTTGTTTGATTGGCCATTTTACTGGCGTTGGGTCCTGTTTGATTGCTTATTTTACTAGTGTTGAACTCTGCTTGATAGCTCATTTCATTGGTGTTGGGTTCTGTTTGATTGGTTACTTTACTGGTTTTGGGTTTTGTTTGATTGGTACTTTTACTAGTGCTAAGCCCTGTTTGTTTGGTTGTTTCATTTGTGTTGAGTTCTGTTTGCTTGGTCGTTTTATTGATGTTGGGCTCTGTTTGATTTGTCATTTTACTAGTTTTTGATTGGTCACTTGGTTCCATTTTGCTAGAGTGGTTTGTAATGTGGTGCTAATTTGTCTTTATGTTTGGCTTGTAATTTGGTGGTCATTTTTATTTGGCTGATGTGTAATTTAGAGATAATTTCTTATAGGTTCTGTTTTGCAATTTGGTGGTCATGTCTATTTGACCGATCTGTAATTTGGTGGCCATTACTATTTGGTTCTAATTTGTACTTCGGTGGTCATTTCTAATTGACTGATTTAAGACACTTCTACCTGGGTCCGAATTAAAATATGTGGGTCATTTCTATTTGGCTCTGATTTAAAATATGTTGGTTGTTCATATTTGATTCTGATTTGTAATTTGGTGCTAATTTATGTTTAGATCTGATATGTAACTTAGTAGAAATGTCTATTTAATTCTGCTTGATTTGTGATTTGGTGGTAATTTCTACCCGGGTCTAATTTGTAATTTGGAGTTCGTTTCTATTCAGCTTTGAGTTGTAAATTAAGATCACTTACATTTCCTTTTTTATTTCCATAAAAGACTATTTTCTTTGTAACATGCTCAAGTTTATTTTCTTGTATAGCCTATTATTGGTTTGATTTGCTTTAAATCTTTATTTTATTTCAATTAAAATTTCCTTGCTTGTTTATCTGATTAGTGTTAAGCCGCAGTTTTATATGCATGTTGGCATGCATTTTATTGCGCGTGTCTCCGAGACTGTAGGGAAATCAGATTATGGTTGTTTTGGGTGTATTTGCAGATCAATACACGGTGGAAACTGAAACCCATCGGAAAGCTTGTTTATCCCTTTGTTTGTGAGCTTTTAAGTCGTTATTTTTAATGTGGGAACCGAGAGCAGAAAAAAACGGGTAATCATGGGCTTTTCAAGCGTTTTTTTTTCTTAAGGAGACCATCTGTACAGAAACCTAATAAGCCGCCCTCGTTAAGGCCCTCAGAGTCCATGAGGGTAAGAAGAGACGAGCAACTGAAGCCCACTAATAATGACAATGAACATTAGACATCAGTACTGATGGGGGATTGATCAGAAGTAGAAAAAAAAACGAACAATATCGTCTTTCATTCTTCATCCATTCAGTTTCGCTGAACTGTGTTTTTTTGCTTCTTTTTTCTGGTGTTGTGAAAATGTGAAGAAGAAAAAAAAGTCCCCGAAAAAAGTGAACCTGGGGTCTCCTCTGGTCGCTTTGTGTCCCGGACGCGGATTACCATAAATTATGGATCATTTTTTTCACCCCCAGGAGGATCTGATGCCTCAACCGCGCAGCAGATTCGCGTTTCCAAATTCTGAGGCTACAAATCAGATTATTAGTCGCCTTTCTTATAGGAGCGCACGCGGTCTGTTTAAGCCCCCATTCATCTCCTAAACTCCTCATCGACGCACAGGAGGTGGTTTAAGTCTTGTTTAGTTCTTCTTATTTCGTTCCTATTTTTATGCCCTGTTTTAACATTTCGCTTTTTTTTTTAACGGTCTCTTTTTATTTCACAATTGTAATAAACGAAGAAGCTTTAGGTTGGGAGTGAAGTGAAGGCTGCTGCTTCGTCTGCTCACCTCTCTGTGGGGGGATTCAGAGTAGATTAACATAGTAATGAGACCCCTAATCTCAAAATCCCAGATACTCGTAACAAAAAATAATACTAATAATCACATTTGGGGTTAAAAAAAGGAAAGAAAAGAAACCATAATAGATAAAAGCAATAAAAGGGAGCGAGTCTTCAAACAGTGGGGGGCTTTGTGCCCAAACTTGTTCTGACAGTAATTAAACAGAAGCGCGCGCCATTAGGCGAATCACCCGACATAAATTTTCTTGCAGATAAAGGTAATTAATTTGGCGCGCCCGCTAATGCTCGGTCAGATAGGCGCGCAGGCTCAGATCTCAGCTGTGGTGTTCGGTATCAGCGAGTCGATTTGGAGCTTCTGGGACGCGGCTGGAAAGATGAAACCGGGGCTGAGAGACAGGCCAGTTTATTATGGGCCGCTCGAGCGCGCGCGCGTTCCAATTCCCTCCCCCTTTCCCCTGTCCCACCACTGATACCCACATACACTTAATGCGCCCCTTTTATTGGGCATAATCCTCTCCTAATCTAAGCGTGTGTGTGTGTGTGTGTGTGTGTGTGTGTGTGTGTGTTCATCATGTATACAGTATTTATCAAATGTTCAATCAATATTTGATTTTTTAAGGCTGTCGTTTTTGACTTTTTTGAAGCGTCACATTAATTTTGAAAAAATAAAATAAAAATTCTTTCATTACCTCGCTGTTTTTTGTTTGTTTGTTTGTTTGTTTTTTTGTATTATCGCGCGCTCGCCCGCTGCTCCTCCTCGCACCCCTAATAATGAGAACTGAGGTCATTAATATTTCAGAGCTCCTAGGGGACACGCGCGCAGTTTTGTCCTCCTTGTCATTTCCACAGGAGTCGCGTGTGCGCGTTTGCGCACTGGCGTGCAAGCCAGAACGCCTGTCAACCGCAAGACGCTAATGAAATTCAATTGATTTATTTAATTATTTGTTTAATTAATTGGGTTGTTTTTTTTTTCTCCTCCTCTTCGCAGGTTTGGTTCCAGAATCGGAGAGCGAAGTGCAGAAAACAGGAAAACCAGCTGCATAAAGGTGGGTGACCACAAACACATACACACACTTAATCTGTACATATATACTTACTTGAAAGAAGTATATATACTTACGTTCCCGAAAGAAGATTTAAGAAGTAATTTAATTACATTTTAACAGGTACTTTAATATCCTGGACCTATTTATTTTTCAGTTAATCTGAAGTTTAACTTTGTGGAATAACTGTAAATTGACTTGTTTAATTAAAGGTGTATTTTGTAGTTGGAAATTGAATATAGGCAGTTTAATAGGAGTGACTTTTATCCACATAACAGGGGGTTGGGGAGGGAGTTGACCCTGCAATCAGAAGGTTGTGGGCTCGAATCTCAGCAAAGCTTGTGTCATCACTGAGGTACCCTTAGAGCAAGGTCCCCACACACTGCTCCCCTGGCGCCCCTAGTTAGTGACAGCCCACTGCTTCAATGGGTCAAATACAGAGAAAGAATTTCACATTGTTCGCACTATGTGCTATGATGTGTTTTTTGATACCCAATACACTCTCTTATATTACCTAACAGAGTTAACAGACATCTTATATTATGGGTATTATGTTGTCCCATAATACCCAACACACTGTCCCATAATACCTAACACAAGGTTCCATAATACCTAACACGGTGTCTTATAATACCAGCACGCTGTCCTATATAACCCAACATACTGTCCCTTAAAACATACTGTCTAATAATAAAGAATATTCTGCTTTATAAAACTTAACATGCTGTTCCATAACGCCCAACACAATGTCACATAATACTAAACACACACTATGATGATACCAAACACACTCTCTTATAGTACTTAACAGACTGTCCCATAGTAAGGAAGGCAGTCTAAAAATTCCCAACATGCTGTCACATAACACCAAGTATAATTTCGTTTAATACTCAACATACTGTTTCATGATGCCCAACCTGCTTTTTTATAATACCTAACACACTGTCCATTAATACTTATCACACTGTAAAATAATACCCAACATATTGTCTCAGAATACTTGGCCTATTTTCTCATAAAATCCAGTCATTGTACCTTAATACTCAACATGCTGTCCCATAATACCTAACACATTGTCTTATTATACCCAACACAATGTCCCTTAGTACCCAACACTCTTTGAATTGTCTTACACACACTCCCTTGATCCTTAACACACAGTCTTCAAATACCCAACATGATATTCTAGAGTATTTAACACTATTTTTCATACCAACACACTAGTCTATAACACCTACCAGTTTATAATACCCAACACCCTATACTGTACTACCTTACACAGTTTGCAGTGCCAACACATTATCCTATAATGCCTAATGCAGTTTATAAAAGTCATAATGCCATCCTAAAATGCCTAATCCAGTCTATAATGAATTTATATGCTGATCAACACATGAACATAATGAGAAATCAGAGTGTGTAAAGAAACTAAAACCTGCAGGTGAGTGTTAGGTGGTGTAATCCATGTTGGGGGCTTTTGGAGTGTGTCCACAAGTGCTTTAAACCCCAAGTGAGGGAGGACAGGCCAGATAAATCACCTCCCTTTCTTTTTTTGTTGTTGTTGTTGCAGGGGTGCTCATCGGCGCTGCTAGTCAGTTTGAAGCGTGTCGTGTGGCGCCATATGTCAACGTGGGAGCTCTGCGCATGCCGTTCCAACAGGCAAGTGGATCTGCATGATCTTTTAACAGTGCTGCTTTGGCACTTCGGCTCCAAAAGATCCTTAGTGCCTTCTAATGTGGAATTCTGCAAATGCTCTTTCTAGGGTCATCTTAATAGCATTGAGTCAACACTGCAAAAAAGTAATAGTAAAAAAGCACTTGAATAAAAATAATATAAAGAATAATATAAAGACAAAAATAATATAAAGTCTTAAAAAATTCAAAGGAAAACCCTGCAAATATTCCTTACAAAATATATCATGCTATACACAATGCTGGGGCTTTGTAAATACTATAGTTAAATAACTTGCTATTAACTCATTTACTAGTAACACATAGTGTTTTTATTTGGTAGTAAATTACGAGGGTCAAGCAAAATTGTTTGCCAATGTAGTGAGAACTTTAAGCTTTAATAAAACATGAAGAAGTTTCTAAAAACTTACATAATCAAATCAGTTGATATCTTTTTAAGATTTTTTGGCTTATTAAGATTTAATTTTTGGCAATGAAGCAGGTAGAGCTTGAATACCTCTCTGACTTCTCCATGCAAGCCATGATAAAGCTCTTCTAATCAGAAGTGGGCTGAGTAGCCTACGGATGTTCTTATATCTCAGTCAGATGAAGCTTCAGGAGCTAAAGCGGCCCGGCAAAGCCCAGCCTGAGTGGGTGTGAAAAAGTATCAGGATATAAAATTCTTCTGGAACTTTCCTTTAGAGCTGTGGCTGAACGATCCAGCATCTCTCAACAGAGGAACTGAAGTGTTTACGGCTCTATTATTCTCGAGTTGGACCCTCATGGTCTAAAATAAAAAAAAAAAAGTGAGGAGCAGTAAAAAGTAGTCCAGCAGCCAAACTAACACAACATGATAAATCTAAAGTTAAAGACTGAGCAACTAAAAAGGAACTTCTATTTTAAAAGTAGTAAAACTGTTATAATTTGAAAAAGAGAAATTACAATTGTGGTCTAAAAATAAATGCAAAATGGTCTAAAGTGAGAATCAACAGGCTTCCACAAAGATAAACAACTAAAATACAACGCTAATCATTTCTGAATAACAGAAGCAACTAAAAAGTAACATTACCTGTTTTTTTAAATATTCAGAAAAGTAAAAGTTAGTCCAAACATGTGGATCTGAGAAAATGGAAGTAGGCCAGGCCTTCATGTAACATCCTTAGGCATGTAATAGTAATTGATTAAGTAATTACAAAGCAATTAAGGCAGCTTAGAGAAAGGACTTATTCAGTTATTCTGAGCCACTTCAAGTGTGTTTGGCATCACTTTTACTGGTGTATTCAAAAGTATACTGTAAACAGGCCAATTTTAAGTGGGACCTGAATAAAGAAAGGCCTGAATTTCATTCAGGACGATTGACATACTTGTCCCAAACATCAGGGAGAACTTGGCACACTTTGTTTATTCCATTTTTAGCTAGTGCTTGTCTGTGTACACTTTAAATAACATTCAATTCTGAAATGTATTCTTGTGGGAAACTGAATGGTTGTATCATTTGAGACATCTAATGTTTTACACTTTTTAAAAATCTTGCATCAGTTTGAACCAGAAGAAAGTAGCAAACTTTAATCAACTTAAAACTTCCAGGGAACAGATTCTTGTCCTGTTAACTCATTGTTGGCAGTTAAAAGTTTAAGACTACTGATATTGTTGAGGAAAGAAACACACTGTCCTAACTGCTCATGTAGAATGCTTTGTTCTAGCACCAATGGCCACTTGCTTTGAACAATATTTTTTTACGTATTTTATGATAATTTGTTAGTGTGTGCTGAAACTTAAACTCGGCCTTCACTCCACTCCTGTTTTATTTCAAAGCTGTGCAAGTAGGTAGCAGTTTAAAAATGTATTTGCAAAAATTAATTATTGAATTTTTTTGCCATGATGTCCCTGCTATGGTTATTTACTGCCCTCTCTCTTGAGTTAATGTACTTTTCCCCCCTTCTCCCCTCCTCATCCTACCCCCTCCCACCCTCACTCCCCTATCCACCCCACCCCCGTACCGTCCCGTAGGATAGTCATAGCAACCTGCCGCCCTTCTCCTTTCAGGTGCAGGCGCAGTTGCAGCTGGACAGCGCCGTGGCTCATGCGGCTCACCATCACCTGCACTCGCACCTGGCGGCGCACGCACCATACATGATGTTCCCAGCGCCTCCCTTCGGGCTCCCGTTAGCCACTCTGGCAGCGGAATCCGCGTCCGCAGCGTCCGTTGCAGCGGCGGCCGCTGCGGCAAAGAACAGCAACAAGAACTCGAGCATCGCGGACCTGCGCCTGAAGGCCAAGAAACACGCGGCCGCGCTCGGACTGTGACCCCCGCGCTGGCCTGCACCGGGACTGGGGACGTGGGGTGGGTGATCCCACCACCTGGGACATTATTTATAGTTGCGTGACGAAGGACGCAAGCAGTAAAGGAGAAGCTATTTATAATAAACAAACAAACAAACAAACTGTGAAGAAGAAAACAAAGGACACGTGGACAGGAGACACCCCCTCATCGCGATATAATCGTTTTGGACGTTGGACTCTTGAGCACGCGCTGTTTTAATACGTCATTACTATTATTATTATTATTATTATTGTTATTATTATTGTCATGATTGTTCTGATTATGATTATGATTATTGCTACTGTCGTGATTCTAAAAAAAAACAAAACAAAGAGGCTGGCCTCGTTTTATGCGACACTGAGGAAAAACTGGACACTTTGTGCGAAATTAAACGACCCCCTAAAAATAAACACACTCACAGACAAAAAAAAACAAGAATGAAAGCCATGCGGATGGGGGTTTTGGTGGCTCGAGCTCTTTTTTCGTGCACGTGGAGGTGCATTGAGACTGGACAACCTTTAAAAACTATGAAAATTTAATAAACGATAACAAACAATGAGAAAGCTATTACATTTATTCTCCTGACCGAGGGTATGGCGAGGTCGAGACCATATCAGGTCATTAAAGTGTCCACTTTTGAGATTGTTTTTATTTTTAGCTGTTAATTTTTTATTATAATTACAATTTTGTTTTGAAGATGATTTGCTGGTTCGTGTATTAATGTGTAGATGAAAACACGTTTTAAAAAGTGCTGGAAACTGGTACGGGCACAACATGTACAAAAACCCTGTTCATAGCAGAATCATTTTTTTTGTTTAGTTTTTTTTCTCTCTCTCTCTGGGTTTGATTCTCACATCGTGTGTAAAGATCACGTGGCTCTCTCTGTACTGTTGATGTTTTTTATATAAAAGGTTGAAGTATAAAATCGTTACCTCGAGCGCAGGCTGGATGATGCTAAAGTTTTCACTTTTTGTTTTTTTTAATTTCTTTTTTAAATAATAAATACACCTTTAATTTCCTCATTATTGTAAAACGTGAGATCCCACGTGTTTTCCATTCATAATAAACCCACGGAACGTTTTTCGGATGAGGTGTGATTGTCCCGTATATTCTTGATTGGAAAATTTATTTTTACGATCAGATTTTATTTTTTCGGTTTTTTTCACTTTTAGTTCCTGTTTTATTGTCTAAGCCATTAAAACATTTGATTTTATTCCTTACTACCAACGCAGATTGATTGACACGTCTTCCTCCAGCTGTTTGGGGCGCGTGCCTCACTATTGGAAGGTTGAATAATTGATGGGAGTAAACGCGCTTCAAAACGCTGATGATTTGCGATTGTAATTGCGGGTGCTTTTTTCTCACCGCTTGATTGGATGGTTGAATGGTGGCTAACGGGAGGTTTGTTGGTGGGCTTTGGAGCCCTGTAGCTGAATTAAATATTAATCCCAGAGTGGCTGTTTTGCTCCCTTGTTGGAGAGATGTTGGACTTTGTCCAGTCAGGAACTAGCAGAGCTGCTCCTGAGAGGCTGGGCCTGGTTCTATTGACCAAAAATGTGTGGACATCTGCTTTTCTTTTGAAATTAATGGGGTAGGTTTGCCCTCCATTGCAGCAGTAAGAGCCTCTACTGGCTTAGGAAGGTGGCTAGATGTTGGAGCATTGCTGTGAGATTTTGAAAGCAGCCACTCGGATCTGTTCTGGATCACACATGTCATCTCAAAGGTACTGGATGGAGATCCAGCACCTCAAAGACTCCACAGACTGATGATGAGGGGCTTTAGAACCCCCAGTGACCTAAGGGTCACATTTGGCCCTTGTTCTATTGGCCAGTACTTTTCTATGGACATCATACAAGCTGCGTCAGCATTGGGGCACCTTAATGTAGCCAAACATTCTCATTAAAAAGACTAACTGGTATGTACTGGACATTATATTGAGCATACAGTAGGCCAGATAATGACCTGACAGAAGTGTTTTGTGAATAAAAAAGATGAGATGAGGATTGGTCTTTTTATCTTACATAGCCCAGGCTTGTAATTAGCTGTTGGGATGTCCCAATAAATGGGAAGCAATGTGATACGCTGAGTAATGTTTTGTGTCTGAGAATGTGTTGAGTCATCCACGTCATTGAAATACATAGAAGAATCCGAATCAGAAAACTTTATTGATTCCCTATACTTGATGGCTCGGTGTCTTTCTAGTCCTGTTGTTGTGTAGTATATGTTGTGAGTTTATTATTTATGTTCTTGTTTTGTTGTCTACTGTAAAGCATCTCTGCATGTGAGAAAGACAAAAATATAAATTCAACTCCAAGATTCTGGAGTGATGGAGCTCTGTCCCAGAGCTGAATGTCCAGCATTAGTATCAGTAATTGTTTTCTTAAAACCTTGTAGTGCCAGCTCAGACCGTCTACAGTGTGTGGATGATGGTAACTTCTAATTTTATTATGCAGTATTAAACCACATGTTATAAGACGCTAAATCAAACACATTTGAACCCTCCTTTTCCAGGACAAATTACATCTAGTCACCTCGAAGGCACATATTTTGTCCTTTTATGCCAGTTCTTTTCCCATCCCTTCTAATCTATCAGGCCGTCTCTACTACCATTTCATTGAACGCTTGATAACCCGATGCAAGCTCCCATTATGAACAAGCTTATCCTGCTTTTAATGCAAAACAAGGTCTCGAGCTATTAATTAATAGCCCTCTCAGCCATGCATGGGATAAAGAGTGCTTGTGTATGTGGCCCCATGTTGGACTCAGACGCCAGTGGTATTGAATTATTGATCGGTGCTGGTTCTTCAGAGGAGACGGACCTGTGAATGGGGCGCGTCGAGCTCCAAACCAGACACGAATAATAGAGGACGCTTCATACTTGACCAGTCCACAGAGCAGGTTGATACTGTAGGTTCATCAGGGCCAGAGATAAAGAGGTGGGGGTTTTTTTTGTTTTTTTGTGAGTCTATTTTCAAAGTGATCAAAGAATGGTCTGCTATTATCAGTGTTCGAGCAAAAGGTTTTTTTCAGAGGAATTCTATAAAAGAAACACTTTTGTTTCCCTAAAGAACCTTTTATTGGATGGTTCTTTCAGGAATTACAGCAAAATTCCAAATTGTGGATCTAAGAAAGGTTTATCTTATCTTATCTTATAAAAGTTGTTCCTACAAGCATCTATCCAATTTTAGTGATTAATAAAGGATCACTAAAATGCATTGGATTTGACGTACAAATCAAATGGATTTGACCTATGAGTGGTTAAAAGCTGTTAAAATGGAAATTACAAATTACACAATTTACATGTTTACCTCCATTTAGACGATCAGCCAAAAAGTGTTTGGAGTTAATATGTTGTTTCTCTAGTTTAAAACTGTAACTGCGAGGTCAATAGTTAACCAAATCCTTCGCTAAATAAAACTTCACTGGACCCTCAAACCACATCCTGCTCTTTATTAAGGTGGATCAAACTGGTAGATATGAAATTCAGCATGAAGTCGAACACTGCAGTGCCTTTCTGCAGGAAGCTGGTGGCCTAGTGATTACGGCCTTGGCTCTGTGATCAGAAAGTCATGAGTTCGAATTCTAAGATTGCTTGAGCAAGGTACCATCCCCACACACTACTCCAGGCACTGCCTCACTTAGTGAATGGGTTGAATGCAGAGGAAGAATTCCGTGTTGTTCACGTATGACAGAGTGATCACTTTACTTTATACAACAGGCCAGTTTTCACAAACTGCTTCAGGAGCAGGAGCCCTGATCTAGATCTTTCATAGTTCACAGTAAGTCAGACTGTGTCCTGAACCACAACCACAAGTCTGATCCACCTTACTGAAGAGCTGGATGCGGTTTGAGGGGCCAGAGACATTTTTAGGATGAAAAGAATTGGGTGACTATTGGTGGAGAACAATGGACATTTTTCATCCAAACATTGCTTAAACATGAAGCGTCATACTGTTGTTGTCTGTTCAGGCCTATCAGTGAAGATGTAGAGGCACTGGAAAGCCCAAGGAGACAACAGGACGGGGACAGTGAAGTGTTCCTCAGATTAGCGCCGGAGAGAAAGCGCCCACTCTCTCATTCTCTCGCCCTTCTTTCCTCACTCTCTCCAGACAGACAGGCCTCTCAGGAGCCATGCCACTTCCACCCCTTTCCTGTTCCATGTCTGTTCTCATGTCTGTCGTTTCTCTCGCATCCACACTCTCCTCTTCGCCTTTAGAGACCCCTCCAGTCCTCAGTGGGAGCTTTTCCAGTGCAAAAAAGTGTTAGTATAATACGTTAACAATGCTTGAGGTTATAGTCAATTTAAATGGGCTTCATTCATAATCACATAAGGTTTTCAAGAAACTTGTGCAAAAGACAGAGACCACCCTTTTGTTGATCTCATTTTCAGTTAAAACACTCCTTAAGTAAAAAAGTAGTTAGTTTGTAAGTGTGTATCAAAAAATTACACAAAAAGAGTTTTTCCAGTGCAAAAAGTGTTTAACAATGCCTGAGGTTATAGTCTTTTAAACTAGACCAGCATTCATCAATCTTATTTCCAGTGGCTAGTTTTTCAGTGCCTGAAAAAACAGAAAACAAAATATAACAGAAAATGGCACAGAAGCCTCAACAACTAGATTTAAAACCAGATGTTTCAGTGTTTAGTGCGTTCGACCTTTGTCTTTATTGGAGCTCCTGTTCTTTTTGGGAGCAGGTTTTTTTTTTTTCCAGAAATCTGCTGGTTACGTTTCTATGCATTTTTCGAACACATCCAAAGTTTGGATTGTGGGTGCTATCATACATACCTTGTCTGGTTCATACCTTCTTCTGACTTTTCATTTCAGTCCAAACCGAAAAAGCAGTTGCTAAAGGTGCCAAAATCAAAAGAGGTGGTCTCAATCCAGATCGAACTGGACCATGGCTTTGTTTATTTGTGGTGTTAAAACACTTTTGTAGATGGTTCGGACTCAGAGCAATTACAAGGAGTTGAAGTGGCATATAATCACTCATTAAACCACATTAGAGGAGGAAAACCGGAATAGAAGTAAAAATGAGCCCTGAGCTGGTGGGTAATTGTAAATTGGTTTGGTGAAAAAATCCATGTAAAAATTCAGAAACCATTAATTTAGTGAGAGAAGAGAATATGAGAGATTGGGAAAGCAAAGCCACCCGAAGAAACTGTAGCAGTGGGATACAAAGAAAAGCAAGAGCACACGTACAGGGAGACACAGCCCATACAGGATGTAGATATTTACAAGACACAGGTGATTTATTTATAAATTTGTTAAATTGAAAAACAATTCTGAAAAAAAGGATTGGGCCCCATTTCTCTATGGAACCTGTCACTCCCTCTTTATGTGCTTTCTGAGTCATTGTTGCCTGTAAACATGCCCTAACAAAGGTTAGCTTAGCTCTACACAATATTAGACATCCCAAAGGCTAAACCTTTTCCGTGTTTATAGAGAATGATGAGTTGTACAGTACCACATGAGCAAGTTCAGAAACCACATGAGCAAGTCTATTAGAGATTACGGAACATACTTTGAGCAGAGTGAGATGAATTAGAGCCACACTAACCTGATGAGTATGTGCCTTTGGATTAGCCTCGTAGCCTTAGTGCTAAAATGACAGAAGCAAACTTTAGACACTAAACATGACACTTTCAGGGGGGAGGTAATTTAGATATTTTTTTTTCCAAATCTGGTCTTTAAATTTAGCTTAAAGTAAGCTGAGCTCTTCGTATTTTTCTGAGAGACGTCTCGGAGGCCCTGGAGACTCTGCAGCGTCGGCCCTCAGGGGGGCGATAACAAAAGCGGCTATGGCGCTATAATCCACTTCCACGCCACTCATATCATCTCATGAACCGTCTGCTGCCCATATCGGGCCCTCATGGCCCGTTACTAAATTTACCGCTGCTCAATTTGCCGGGGAGTTAGCGCTGATTCATTTCCCACAAAAAAATAAAAACGCTTGGACTTCTATCAAGCTTGGCTCGCGGCCCCGCTTGGGGAGAACAGCTAAGCGCGAAAGCGGTGGCGACTTATGTAATCAGGGGGTTGATTTATTTTTTAAATAAGAAGCATGGCGGGACTGCTGTTTCCTGTGAAGATGGCGTGATATTAAGTGTGTCTCCAAGCCCTGGAGAGACTGGCGGGGATGGAGGGTGGGGGGTGTTAGAGTGTGTGTCGAATGACTTCTGAATCAAAACCCTGGACCTGCCCTGAAAGGTGGGGGGAGAAAGAGAGAAAAAGAAAGAGAGAGAGAGACGGAGGCACGCGCTCTCTAAAGGTTTTCCTTTGTTTCATATTAAGTGCTCTGAAAGAGAAATGTGCACACACCATCAGACAAAAGACAACAGACATCATGGGGCCAGAGAGATGAAAGGGCGACTTCAAAGGTGCGGAATGCAGTTGAGGCGAGGAAGAGAGTGGCCTCAAAACTCACTCAAACGCCTCTCCCTCGTCCAATTAGGCCGCCCTATCGCTCGTGCCCATCGCCCGTGCAGTCAGAGGGGCTTTTGAGTATGAACCACTGGGACCACTTTGGGTTGCAGCATTAATAATGTTAAACACCCCCCCCCCCCCAACAGCACTTTGTTGAGGAGCAACCTTAGTTCCTACCAAACGACAACCTGTTAACAGTCTATCCTTTACTAGAGAAGAAAAGCAGCTATGGCACTTCGTAGAATTATACAGGCTGTTTATTTTATAGCTAATGTATGTAAATGAGTGCTGCTCTGATTGGGTGTCTTGCATTTTGACCTTTCAAATAGTGGTCCAGGGCCAAACACTTCACTGTAACTGGACGGGGCTATCGGATGAATAGGCAGGTATAGATATATGACATCACAAAAACAGTGAATTCAAAACAGCTTAGTATCCAAATGTGGACTGTAAGAAGTAACACCTATTTATATATATAAAAAAACCTGTTAGTTTTTCAATAAAATGGGCCCTTTAGGAGCGAACTGGGACAGAAATGACAGTGTGTCAATCATTTTGCTCATTTGTTCAGCAGAAAGACATAAAAAATCCACAGAGAAACCAAATGAGGTGAAAGAAGGAGTTGGCGATTGTTGTTCGGCATCCTGTTTAAGGAGTCTGTGCTGATCAGCGAACCCTTTATGGACTCTGCGTGTTTATTTGTTATTGTTGTCATTCCGGCGCAGCTGGCGATGCAGTGTGGGAGATAACGAACAGCTCGGCTTTAGAGGAAGACAAAACAGCAGTTTCGGTGCATGGTATTCTATACACACACATGCGCGCATGCAAAGCAGAGACGTCGACTTCAGAAAAGCATATCCCCTCTTAAACGGCATAATCAAGTATAAAATGCTACTCAACTAAATCAGTTTAGCTCCACGGTTTGCTTTCCTAATTCTGATCAATGATTTTAGGGCACCAGAGTAAAAGATCGCATGTAATGTGATGTTCTCTCAATTTAATTTGCATCAGATTACATTAAAAACCAAACACTGCTATGAAACAATCGCAGCACTTATCTAAATGGCCCTCGAGCACCACCAACATCTTCTGGCTGTCTATTTATGGAAAAATGAACCATGACTTGGCTTTTTCATGCAGACTTGCGCGTCATGTAATATGTCCTGTGTAATCGGTGTCTCGGATTACGCGGCCCTCAAGAAGAACAATCTGTGCGTTAGTGCTTGAGGTTGAAAGAGGATCCGCACAGACAGCGCTGGAGGACCAAATGTGTAGGTGCACTGTGTCCGGCTCCTCCTCTCAGGCCCAAAATTACTAACCTAGCAGCAGTCTTCAACACCATACAAGCGTACTGGGCTCTGGAGGCTGGGGGAGGGCCCCCCTGCTGGCCACAAGTGGTTGAGGAAATAAACGCATGAACCACTCAAATAAAGAAAGTAAACAAACAGAATAAACCAGTCTTTTCTTTTATGTTTAGACACAGAACAGATGATACCTAGGCAACAATTGGAGTCCAGACGTTCAAAAAGAAATAAGTGTTGGTCACGTCATGTGATCTGTATCCGCATCGTATCCTGATCAGATTTTAGTCCACATGTTTACGCTCAGTATTCAAATGCATCTCCGACCATCAAGAATGAATCCCAAATACTAATTAATAAAGTTGTACCCCAGCTTGTATACAACAACCAAACCGATCACTATGTGATGAATATGCAAATCAGCCTGTCTTCAAGAACCAACCTGATCACTATATGATGAATCAGCTTGTATAAGACAACCAGTCACCTGCACTGCTCCTTGTTTTTCGGCTCTGTTTTAAAGAAAAGCCCAGTTTTCAGCAACGCAGTGAGTGTTTACAGTTTAAGTCAACCTCCAATGATGTTGAATCACATGAATTGAAACGTTTTGTAACAAGACAGTGAAAGATGATGGGCCCAAGTGTTTGGAACTTTATTTGAAATAACTAGTTCAACCACAGGCTACTGAATAAAATTAATTAACTGAAAAAGCAGCGATGGACATATTAAGTTGAGACTGTTCCCCATAAGGTAGTGTGTGTGTGGGGGGGGGCATCACGGTATCATAATTGTTTTATTGTTGTCGGCTTTGGCTTGAAAAAACTTAGTCTCATACCCCCTGAAGCGGTTCAAACGCATTTAGACCAGCATTTTTATGAGGATAAGCCCAGTCCAGATATTATCCACATATAAAGAGGGTCATACAAACTAGGTTAGAAACTTACTGTTTGCTCTGAGACTTGTTTTCCGAGTGTTGTATTTTATATGTTTCTCGCACTTGTGTCACAAAGGTAACCCAAACCCAAACTACCCAAACATTTCATTCCTTTTTTCTCATTTGCAGAAATTTGGATGGCTGAGTATGTAGTCAAGGCTTTTGCCGAGGCAGAGTCAGGACGGTTCTGGCAGTAAGAAGCTCTTCATGCTAAACACTATTGAACATATTTGACTAGGGCCTACGAGACACCAAAAAAAAAGCCCCTGCATGTGAGACATCTCTGCCTGAGCCCTCCACGTTCCTTTTCCAGGAACTCAGAAGAGGAGCCCACGCTCCTCTGCTCCCCTTTTCTTTCCAGCCATCGCTCAAATCCCAGTGTTTGAAAAGAGGCCGGTGCGTGACAGTTCGTCTGGGTTTCATACGAGATTAATCGCATGAGTGTTTGTAAACAGCGTTTGCTTATGCCTTTCGTGGCCGGGCCGCGGCCGACAGTCATAACGGGCGCTAAACATTATCAAAGCCTGGCTGAAGCACACAAAGGCCCCCGCGAGGTCGGGTCGAGGATTATATCGTACAGGGTGTACAGTGTGCTGAGAGGAGCCTTTGGGTTGCCGTGATTGTGTTCTGATGTATCTATTGATTTGGGTCCTCCTACTCCTAGCTATATTGGCAGGTGCATTACTATGGTAATCCAGCTCGCGGCGTGGGCCACCGGGCCCCAAGACGGCTTGATTAATGGTTAAATGACAGACACTCTCTCCCAGGTTATGAGATTATGGGATCCACGCACTCCGGAATGTATAATAGCGAGGGGCCGGTGTCAGATTTGATAGGCGGTGTGAGGTTGGGTGGGTCTGCGTTACGTGGATTTAATGCAATCCAATGTAAATTGATGTCATGGGGCCTAAGGAGAGCAGACAAAAGAGACGTGACGGTCGGGGAAATGCGTCTTGGGCCGGTGTCAGGGGCAAGCAGGCGTTTTGAAGAGAGAGGATTTAACAAGGGCCTCACCGCTCTATTGGATTACCATCTTGGCTCAACGATCTGGCAACATATAATTAAATAGCTGTGCATTAGCGTCCAGCATACACAGGGCTTTAGTAAAAAGTGTGTGTGTGTGTGTGTGTGTGTGTGTGTGTCAGGGATGGGGAGAAATATTCATTGCATTCTAAAAAGGAGGGAAAACATGATTTGCTAGGCCAAGTTAGCCCACAGCCTTGGTCTATATCTCCAGTGGTCTGAAACATACAGGCTGTGCTCCCGTCCTGGAGGCAGTTCAACGATGCTGCATGGCAACACGGGTCCAGTCTACCTAAAAGCGATGAATCTTTCACCATCTCTCAACATGTTGTGGAGTGGAAATATAACAGCGTTGGAAATCTTGCTTAAGGGGAATTCCACTGATTGTTCAACTTTACATAATTCAATTGATGTAAACAAAGTCTTTCCGAATGGTTCACTGTAGAGATATCGGGTGGTGGTCGTAGGAACCAGGAACTAACGGTTGTAATGTTTAGAGTCTATATATAGACTCCTCCAGTAATACTCCACATGTCTTCTGTGTAATTACATTGATTGCTGATGAAATTCATTCCGAGTGGGTGAAATGGTTCTTTGCAGCGACACTGAATTCTTGTCAGTGGTGGTGAATGGAAGCAGACGTCTCCAACAAATATAGCCTCCTTGTTTATATTGAATGTTGGTGATGGTAAAACAGTGGCAAATCAGTTTTCTTCTGGGACAATTTTGCCGCACAATGCCCAGCATGTTTCCCTCCAGCATGAATGGGTTTAGTTTTAGAACCAACATCTCAAAACTCTGGTAAAACAATGTCTTAGGCATCAGGCAGAGAATTCATAACCATTTCATGTAACTGTTTCATAAACATAGCAAAATGTTTTTAAATAAATGAAGAAATAAACACTCAAAAATATCTGGACACGTGTGGACAGGGCCTGAATGCAAACCCAACTGGCAGGTCTGGGAAAATGAAAATATGAAGGTAAACACACAGAGCAAACCAAAGCTATGATCATAATGTGTAAATGTTCTACGACTTCAACGCGAGGGGACTCTGGGAACGATGCCCTTCCTGAAACTTTATCAGCTGTTCATCAAAGCCATGTGTGGGAATGATTTAGCAACAGTTACAAAGGGTCCTAAAGTATTCTGTTTTGAGAGCTATTTCAGTCTCCATTCTCTTCAGACCATTGTTTAAACCCCGACCACATCAACTATGAGCTTTTGGTTACATTTGTTTGAGTGTACATTTTGAGTTCATATTTTTTGCTGGAAATCTTTTTTTATCTTCTCATTTGAATATTTGTTTACCTGGAAAGCATTAACTGCAACAGAACAGTTCTATCATTAAACAGCACTGGCTTGTAGTGGATCTGCACTACAAAAACAAGGAGTTCTCGTTGATATGTACAACACGAGTCCAGACTACTTTGATGTAAAAAATAAAGAAAAATACATCAGATCAAATCAAATACACTATATAAACCCCCAAATGTCATTTCATCACCACCAGAGAAATTACTGGAGACACGTGAAGGGTCAGAGGTAAATATACATATGCAGCAAGAACAGTGAGATTATGATTGGGTGGAGTCCCTTTATAGTTGTCAAGACAAGTCAGTTTATTTATTATATAACATTGATGATTTATAGAATCTGGGTCTGAAACCCTAGTGAGTGACCACTTGGCTCAGTGTTAAAATGAGCATATCTGGGGTTCATTTCTACAAAGAGTCTGCCCTGACTACACATCAGAGGTTCCCAGCCAAGGTCGTGAAGACCCCCTGCCCTAGACATATTTGTGTTTTCCTGGGTCAGGTGTTTTAAAAGCAAAGAAAGCCAAGAATGGGAAACACTACGCTCCTTCGTTTCTCCAAAGACCGGAATTAGTTGAAGAGTTCCTCATATTTGCCTTCAAGCAAGGACCACGCCGATCATGGAACTTGAGAGTAAGTTCTCTAGTGGCATCCAGGGCTCCTCACATCAGTGACGGTGGAATGTGAGTGTCAGAACGGCCGAAAGGAGACAAACGTGATAAGGAAAGGAAGATAGAAGGGAACAAGGGAGTCATGCTGTCGTGGGATGAGAGGTAGTGCCGACACACGAGGGGCAGCAAGAGGGAGAGAGAGGAGCACTTTGTCGTTTTGGAGGAGGTCTGAGAGGCTCTGGCTCTTATCTTAATGAGTACATGGGGCCCTTTTAAAAGGTCACACTCAGGACACCTTATCCTACGTGTCTGACAGACAGACTAACGGTGGACACCGATATGAAACGGTGGCAATGAAGACTCCACTCATTGGGACACATCGGCTTGAGGCCAAAGAGGTGCAGGTTCCCAAGTGTTGAGTCATGGAAGGTGAACAGGGGCACTAGAACAAACAAAAATGCCTTTCTTAACATCGTTCTGTCTTGGGAGACATGAAACACATCTCAGTATTATATTAATGAATATTCCTACTAACATTAACTTTTATTAAAAGTGGCCTTTGTATGCAAAGCCACCCCCCATTTGTTTCTGATTAACCACCAACAACATTAGGAAGAAGAATCAGCTTTTCATGTTTTCATTTACAGTGAGCAGGGCAAGGTGGGAGAACACTACTCTAGGCCTTTTGAATGTTCTAGATACATCAGTTTTACTGTTAATCGAAGGTTTGGCCTAACTGGCGCATGTCAGATGGTCTAGTCAGACAATTTGTGTGTCAGATGGTTGAATCCATAGGTGTTTGTCAGATAGTCTGACCAACAGGTCAGATGGTCTAGCCGGATTATGTCAGATGGTCTAATCAGTACTTCTGTGTGTCAGGTGCAACTGCAGCAGCTTCATATACAACACAGACCCTCATTTACACACTTCAGATGTCTGTGTTTAATCTAGAACCAACAAAACATTCATGAGCATGTTTATGCTACGTAGCGTTACATAGTGTTAACATGCTACGAGAATCCCACAGATGTGCTGTCAGAAACCTGTGTTAGCATAGTATAATGTTTTTTTGTGCATCTTTTGATATTTATGGTCCAAACTGAAGCCCTGGGCCTGCTTTAAGGTTAGACTTAATAGAGTATGTTGCATAATTAGTTTTATTTATTAATTTATTAACCCTTATAGTCACGCATGAACACACCACAGCACAATGTGAATAATGTGAAATTCTTACTCTGCATTTTAAACCCACTCACCAAGAGAAGCTGTGGGCTGCCACCAATGAGGGGCGCCCGGGGAGCCATGTGGAGATGGTACCTTGCTCAAGGGTACCTCAGTGGTGACACTAGCAGTTGGGATTGAAACCACCAACCTTCTGATTGCAGGGCCAATGCCCGAACCAATGTAAAATATCACTCTAAAAATATCACTCTAAAAATAAAGTGTAACCAAATTTTACACTATTTTATACACAATTTTAATGAAGTGCCACCCGTGCAAGCATTAATAACAAATTAACCAGTCAGTTTTTTTATCATTAAAAGTTGTTTTTAGTTATCATTTCAGAGCTCAGCAGCGACAACAAGTCTACAGTTAACAGCTTCCATCTCATCCTATTCAACAGTTATGTTTCTGCATACCACTTAATTTGCAATAATTGGTTAAATATTAATGCATACCATCGGCATAGTGCAACAAATCTATTTGCCCAAGTTATTTAAATTTCCGCAGAGAAATTGATTCTGTGCCTGCAGACCTAAGAATCTCTGCAACTTTTGGTCGGTGCAGGTGGAGAGCGAGTGAGCACGACAGAGCAAAAGGTAGAGAGAGAGAGAGAGAGAGAGAGAGAGAGAGAGAGAGAGAGAGAGAGAGAGAGAGAGAGAGAGAGAGAGAGAGAACAAAAGAGGAGAGGGGGGTGGAAGTGTGGTTCCCCTCCTGTAAAAGTTTATCCCTCCGGCATCATTATATAAGCATACATATGGGACAGTCAGAATGGAAGACGACACTTTAAATGACATTATTATAAAATGCAATACTCCTGGAATGATCCCTTATTGAATTAGGCCCCATGATCCAAGATGAATTTCCCGCTTCCCTAATCCATCACGGAGGGAATATTAAAAGATAGGCCTCAACTGGCATTAGAATCTCTCTCAGTCTTTACTTTCATTATTTTGAATTAGGGCGCTGCTAGGGGAGAGCCTCTTAATGAGAATTACTATGATTCAGTGGCCCCGGCCTGGCTTCTGACAAGTAAAATATTAACTCCTCCGTCACAGCTGTCTGAATTAAAATACTTGGGAGCCACGGACGCGTTAAATTAAATTGGCCTTTTATGTTCCTTACACGGCTGACCCCCTGTGGGGCTGGAGCACGGAGGACTGTCGCCGTCGACGTACATGAAACATCGGGAAGTCAGACAGTGAGCAGGCCGGGACACTGCCACTGGGGTTTCGCATCATGTTCTCACCTGTTCACCCGGGACTCTCTCCGGCTTTCCCTTCAGGCGTAGGCAGTATCTCCCGCTCAGCGTTTTTATACCAGGTCCTAGTGCAGAGGAACAGTAATGCTGCCAGTAATACTTATTGAAGGCTGCCTTGTTTCTCCTAAACCCCCAAAAGAAAAAAAATCTACATCATCTGCTCAATGTTCTTCTCCTTATGCAACCTTCAATTTTGAGACCTTAATTTGATCATCAAGGCACACTTTAAATGAGTTTTCTTTTCAATCTTTTGGTTTATCTGAAGATCTGATGGTCTGAGACAAATAAAGATCAGAGACGTGAAAGAAAAGAAAGAGCATTTTAAGATCTTAAATTCGGCTTGGGCTGAGATTAGATAAAGCTCTTTCTCAGGAGCTAAATTGTCAAAATCTCATATTGATGTTAAACTGAGCTCATGTATGTCTAGTAGATTAAATGAAAAAAATGGGAACAAATATTGAACTGTTACAGGCTGCAAAGTGCCTAAAGAGACAAAGTGTTTAAATAAACATTCTGACCACTCAGCACCACCAGCATACTGATCACCACATGATCATCTGGAATCATCTGCACCTGTTTCTTTACTGGTTCAGGACTTCAGTTAGATGCTCTTTGTTCTGCTTGAACGATTCTTACGTAAGTCACTGTGTAGCTTGACAAACTAAAAACATTCCCCTGAAACTTGTCAGGTTTAAGGATTGGACTGAAAATGAGAGTATCTGAAAGTACTTCAGGAAGCCTGAAGAACTCTTCCTCAAGGCTACATTAAAAATATCTGGCTCAAATATGAAGAAATGTGGCTTATGACTTTTACATTGTATTTTATGTAAAATAATAAAATACAGTCCCTTACCAAGTAGTTTTATGCTAATGAGCAGATTGTGGTAGTTTTAGCTTGTTGTGTTAGCATGTCTGGGTGCAGTCTGAATAAAAATACAGCTTGAGCGTAGCCTAGCATAGAAGACAACTTTGCTCAGTGCTAACACAGGAAATGATTTCCATTACTTCCAATTAGCATTATGCTAATGAGGAAAGTTTGTGGCAGCTTTACAAAATACTGCTAATCGTTTACCTACGTAAGTACAGAGGACAACTTTGCTCTGTGCTAATTCCATTGATAATTAATCATGCTGAAAATTCACTAGTATTATGCTAATTAGCACAGACTGTGGTACCATTTGATTAGCCATGTTAGCCATTTGTTGTACTTTAAACAGAAGTTGGAGCATATTATAGCATAGAGGATGACCTTGCTCAATGCTGATGCTGCTAAAACCACTAATAGAAATCAAGGAGCAATTAGTAGTCTATGGTAGGAATTGCTTAGCCATATTAGCATGTCTGATCTAACCACATCTTTAAACAGAAATATACCACCCTTATGCTTTTTATGCCTCATCCCAACAGCTAATAATTAACAATGCTCATAACATCCTAATAAATTACTTGTTTACTATTTTCTTGCTTTATGTGTTAATATCTACTTTTATACCTTGTCCAAGCACAGATGACTTTGCTTACCCAGAGAAAATGAACATTCAAAATAAGTCCAGCCTGTTTCTCCAAGACATAAATGAGCTTGGTTTAACATCAGTATGAGATTTTGACAGTTTAGCTCCTGAGAAACAGCTTCCTCTAATCTCAGCCCAACCCCAATTTAAGCCCTTAAAATGCTCTTTCTTTTCTTTCACGTCTCTGATCTTTGATTGTCTCAGATCATCAGATAAACCAGATGATCCAAAAGAAAACTTTTGTATTAATGAACCTGAACAACATCTGAAATTTGCCTTGATGATCAAATTTAGGTCTCAGAACTTAAAGTTCCATAAGGTTGTCAAAGAGAAGAAAACTGAAAAGATGATGAGAACAGCAAAAAACTCTGTCCTAAGTAGATTTTTTTTTTCTTTTGGGGGTTTAGGAGAAACAAGCCAGGCGTCAATAATCTCTAAATAAGAAGAATTCTGAAAATCTTCCTCTGGGACTGCTAATAATTAGCAAAGCTCATAACTACTATTAAATACTGTTTACTGTTTCTCTTGCTTTATGTGTTGATATCTTCATTTATGCCTCATCATAGCATTGAGGACTTTATTCAGAGCTAATGCTGCATTGTTAATATCCATTGATTAGCCATTCACTAAGTTTTTCAAGCATCCTTTAAAGTATAGCATGGCATAGAGGGTGACTCAAGTTAATGTTAATGCTGCAAAAAATTAACAGCGCTAATAGGAGTCTATTAACAATTAGCATTATGCGAATGAGTGCATGTTAAGCAGTGTACTGTAGCTTTAGCTTAGTGGGTCTGGGTGAAGCGCTCCTTTAAGCAGAAGTACAAGCGGAGCGAGAGGAGCTTTAACTTCCCATTAAACTCTCTTTGTTTGTAGTCTTCTCTTGCATTATGTATCGGTGAGGCATCGCACTGGAGGAGGTTAGCGCGAGGTAGGCCTCTCACCCATGCTGTGCCCTCATGTTTAAAACAAGCTCTGCATGGTCAACATTTGAAAGCGCTCGTTAGAGCGCAGCTGATCCTGTAATCAGGCCTTAATAAATGGAGAGCGAATCGAATTTACATCCATCCCTCACAAAACACGGAGAAGGAAAAAAAAACTTTTTGTATGTTGAGGCACTTGGCGAAGGCACAAGGAGAGGCCAAGGCGCGCTGCGGCAGCCCGGGCGGCTAAATTCCGGGCCTGGTGCTGCTGTAGCTGCGCCAATCCGCCCGCTCGCCCTGAACTTCGAGGTCAGGCTGCCAGGCTTTCCGATTGGAGTAGTGAGAGAGTTTTCTCTCTTTCTCTGTCTCTCTCTCTCTCTCCCTCTCTCTACGCCTGCGTCCCTACTAGCGCTTTCCCTCCGACCGCATCGCCGGAGGCCCCCAGAGTCCTCGCGCTCCGTTTGAGCTCTTTAGAAACGATCGATTCGCAGGGAGGGCAAGAGAGAAAGAGGAAAAAAACACACACACAGCTGTGACCTTGGAGTCTGGAAATGTTACACTTTAAATCGTTGAATTTTTCAAAAATAATAACACGCCCCAGGACATGTCACCTCTCCTCCGTGAAGAGGGAGCCGCAAAAAAGAGCGAGAAGAAGGCAGGAATACATGAATGAGAAGAGCGGATAAAGAAATAACGGGTGCAATGAAGTTGTATGTAAAAAGCGGTCAGAGCGGGAGCGGGGGTCTCGTTTTCAATTTGAGATATTCTGATCGGCAATATTGCACTTCACAGAGGTTGGCGCTCCCGGCCGATCGGCCGAGCCGAGTTTCGAGGCACCTCCAACCCCGTGCTTTAGGAGGATCCATTCTCCAGCCTGGTCCACAATCTCGCCGGACCTCGTGCATCACTTCGACGGCGTCCCACAAGGCCTCGCCATAGAGAGAGTGCTCACATAAGACACTTCCTACAAGAAAGATGAGGGATGATTGCGTGATTAGTGCAGCATCACTGCTGCATGGCCCTGGGCATCCATCCATACCCCACCAACACTCGGCTCTGAGAGAGGAGGAGGAAATCGATACTTGACCTCGGGCAAATTATTCATATGTTTAATTGGATATTTATGCAATCTCCAGTCGCCTCCTGACCCCCTGATAATGTTTTATAAATGAGATCTTAAAAGGCATTATGTTGATTGGAAACGCAGCTCTAAATATGACGGCCGGGGTGATGACTCTGAGCTTGTCCTTTCTCGCTGCTGCTTGGCTACCAGCGGGCCAGTCCCACGCATTCCAGGACTGAGGTTAACTTAATTTGTGGCCAGAAAAGAACCACATGCTATGTGGTACAGATGTGAAAATGCACACATCTATGTGCCTTCTACAGCGCCTGTCCAGTCATACACACACACACACACAAACACATACACACACATACACATACACATACTCCTGTAGACCATCAACACTTGTCAGAAAGTTTTGCAGACCATATTCAAATAGATAAATAACACAATCAGTACAACTAACTTGGCTTGACCCTCTGTGGCAGATGCAAAACACAGCTTTAAATCTGCCTTTGTCTGTTAGTCAATCAATTTCTTAACTTATTGAACAAAAAAGGACATGAAAAGGAACGTATTCGTGCACTCAACTTGGAAATGGGAAGCCAGAGCACAAATGAATGGCATTTTCATCCAGCAAACTAGGAAAATATATGAACCTTTCCCAGAAAGCATGTATTGTTAATATCTTCACTTCAGTGATTTAGTTTCCCTCCTCAAAATGGAACTTTATGGTCAGTTTTACAGATATATCCAACTAATTTGTATCTGTAGGCTATTTGATGCAAAACAAATCGGCTAGTAATTCAATTTAAAATGATTACTTATTACTGTTAATAGTGTGAAATGATGTCATGTGCTGAACTTGGAAAGCACTGTCCCAACGTTCCATGTAGGAATTCCAAGTTATTTGATTTCTTCCCACTTTGAGGTTAAAAATTCCATAAGGAGTTGCCGTCCTGTATGAGCAACAAAGGAGTCCTTTTACACTGAGTTTGTAAAAGGCACAATATATATAAATTTTTTTTAATAATTATTGTAATATTTTGTTTTTATTATAATTATTATAATTATTATAATTTTTCACTGTAGATTTTAGCATGTTTGTCACCAAATCCTTGCACCAAATAGACTCGGTTATTCTCTATCCCTCTGGGACGTCCTACCCTGTTGACGCAAATGCTGGAATGAAAAGCAAGATGTTCCTCTTTGCTCTCAGCATGTAGAGGCTAGTGACGCAAAACTGGCCTAAGCAGTCACCCTTGCTTGGATGCACCGCCAACCCTAATTATTTCTCTAAATGCTCATCCACGGTTCATTACCTGAGCATGTGTCTCAATTCACACTCTGGACACGGATCCGACTCGATAACCAGGCAACATGTCGATTACAGTTAAATATCGAAATCAATAGCTCTTATTCATCCACCCGATCTGAGTGTAACGGCCACTTTAATGGCAGAGGTCAGCCTTTTAAAAGCCGCGAAGTGTGATTTAAAAGACATCTCTAAGCTGAGATATCAGTCATTGCTGCTTCTGCCTCTAATAAGCCTTGTGTAAGTATTATCGTGGCCGGCTTAAGCCAGCATTAATCAGCCTACTTCGGTTGTCAATAAACCCACCGGATGTGATCAAACAGTCATTAGCGCGAGAAAGGCTTCAATAATCGGGACGTCTTGTGGGACAAACTTCAGGCTACTTTCGCTGTCCCGTGCTTGAAGTTACCTAATGCAGAATTGATGGCCACTTTTTGAAGGTTTAATTTGTGTAGATAAAAAAGTTGCGCAGTCATTTTCCAGTGACCCCTCTGAACTTTTCATTCTATTTGTGTGCCCACCATTTTTGACTGAGCACCCTGGGCTCTCTGGAGAAACCCCTAGAGTGCCTGGAAAACCATATAAGAGTGCTTTAGCTCTGACAGCAGGTTTTCAAAATGACAAAATCCATCCCAGAGTATTGATCAGTTATTCCTCCATCTTTAGGCTGACCACCCCCCTCCGGTCTCCTCCCCTCCGCCCTCACCGGCTCCCTATTGATCCCACGTGGTGATTGGTCGAGCGGTAATTTGAGACAGACATTGACGGATGGCCACCAACTGTTTTTCTTTCATCTCGTCCTCCTCTCCCGGGGTGATGAAGTCATAATGCAAGTGACACTGCCAGACTGGGACCAATTGGAGGAGCAGTAACCTTTAAAGCCAATAGAGGATGTCTGTTCGGAGAGGGTTGCCTTGTCCTTTACGAATGCCCCTAAGGCGCTGGTTGGATGGCCCTCATAAATACATTCCCACAGCAGGCCTTATGATACTGAGCTGCCCATACACAGTGTCTTCAGATCTTTCTTTCTCGCCAGGCAGTTTGGGTCTGATTGACCACCACGGACAGGGTGTTGAATAATGTGTTACTGTCACAGGCAACATTGTGTGGGGGTGGTGATAACTGAACTGCTGTTTCTCTCCCAAACATTCCAAACTTTAAACAGTTAATACTATTTCCCCAATCCACTAATCAAAAACTGAACACAAGTGGAATGTTGGGAAGAGTATAAAGCCCACGTTAGAGTCTTGGAGTAGAAGCGGCATCACAAAACAGATGTAATAATAATAATAATAATAATAATAATAATAATAATAATAATAAGGTACTGATGTTGGAACATTGCTGCGAGAGTTTATTGCACGAGAGCATTAGTGAGGTCAGGTACTGATGTCAGAACATTTCTGTGAGGATTTTATTGCACAAGAGCATTAGTGAGGTCAGGTGCTGATGTTGGAACATTACTGCGAGGATTTGATTGCAGCCCTAGAGTATTAGTGAAGTCAGGTGCTGATGGTGGATGATCAATTCTGAATCACAAACATCATCCCGAAGGATCTGGATGGAGCTCCATCATTCCAAAGACTCCACAGTCCAATGCTCCCTCAAACTGGGCACGGTGACCTTAGGGTCATGCTCTACAGCCACTGCTTTTTTATGGAGATAATAGATGTGGGCAGTTGTCAGGAATAGGTGACATTCATCATTCACTGCATGGATACCTTTGCAGTGTTCAGTGTTCAGTGCACATTTCTGAGCATATTCAGTGGGCAGAATAAAGTGTTCATGCATCAGTGAACCAGAGCGAACATATGGGCTGTGAGAGAGCAGGTAACAGAGGGAGCGAGCTGGCAGTAATGGATGAGTGCAGTGTAAACTGAAATGTAGCTGAGTTCTGGTTGGGGCCACCAGGCTTAGAGAAGCAGAACTTAAAGTATCTGTTCTTGAATTAAGTGCACATGGATAGAGGCCACAGGCCAAGCCACAGGGCACTTCCATTTCTCGTTTACAGGACATTAACGACACTCGATAAAGGACAGAGTAATTTAATACCCAACCACAGCTTAGCCTTCGGCCCTTGTCACTGCTTTTGGCTAAAAACAGTGTCCCAACGCACAGCGTGGTTCAGCACTAGCAGCCAGTCTCCTCACTTGTCACAATCTTTTCTTACTTACCCCAGCTTTCTTATATTTTGTTATTCAACTTCTTCCACTTTCCAGATTCTAGCTCATTCTTGTTACCAAAGAAACACCTCTGAGATGTAAATCACATCGCCACATACAAAAATCTTGAGCCACCCTTCATTTCTTTCTACTTTCCTTTGAATCATTTAGCTGGTAGTACAATTATTGTTATTGTTATTGTTTTTACACCATAAACACTGTCTTGTCTTGATTAAATGAAAGAAATAAGAAGAAATGTTTTACTGTGACCGGCTACAAAGTGTCTAAAGATACAAGGAGCCTAGATAAAGGAGCTCCGCCCTCTCAGCATTCAGCACCACCAGTATACTGATCA
>JBBJLR010000042.1:25234976-25253625 GCA_037577145.1 Brachypetersius gabonensis | reverse complement strand
CCATCACTCAGTATAACTGTCCTCTCTCTCTCTCTGGGTGGGTAGGGTGGTCCTCTCCCTCCCCCAGCACTCAGTATGTTGCTAAATTAAGAGTCTGATTATTGTCACAGTGCCAACATCTCGTCTTCCAAACACAGAGGAAATAAAAGCTGCAAAAGTTTCCCCAACCTGATCCTGGAAAACCCACCGCCTCCAGCTTCTCTCACAGAAACTATTTCTTTCTTTGACTTTTTTTTATGAGAAATGCAGCTTTTCCTTTCAAAACCAGACATGTTTTTTGTGTAAACCCCACATGTCCCTTGGTGATGAAGGTGTTGATGTTATATTAGCTTCCAGACCACCCAAACCTGAGTAACCAGCTAACAGCAGATGGAGAGTTTGCTCCTGTCTGTGGGCTCCACACAGGCTGGAGTGTATAATCTACACTCTGTATGCACTGTAACTGGAGATAACAGGTTTTCCTAGGCAGAGTTAGCATTATTATTATTATTATTATTTTTATTATTATTACTATTATTATTATTATTATTATTAATAATAAAAAGTTCTCTCCACTAATTGGGCTTTTTGTGCCATTTAAAACTGCTTTCAGCTGCAATTCCTTGTCTACTTGTTTTTTCTCTTTCTAAGACATCTGCTATCTTTATATGATGATTTATTAAACAAATTGTTGAGTTATGAAGTCCGGGTAATATTATTTATGTCAGATTTGAAAGTCTTGTCGAGGACGACACCCAAACTCCTAACCTGAAAAGAAGAGAAAACAATCGATCAAGTTTGGCAAGAGTAGATTTTGTAGCTACAAGGAAGACCTTTCCACTATCAGTGTCCACTATCAGTTACTTTGAAAATGTCTTTAAACAATTGATTACTGCCTTTAAAAGTAATCAAATTACTAATGTGATTATTTTATTACAAAAGTAATTAGTCACATTACTAGTTAGACTAGTTACTTCCCCACCCTATTAAGAAACTCTTAAGTCAGCTTAAACACACTCTTAATTGAGCTTAAACACACTTTATTATTAAGTGTTGCAAACCTACAACAGCTCACAATAATGTTCCTGCCTTTACCCGAGATTAATTTAATGTAATGGCTATATTTCCAGCTACTGAACGCGTATTTCTCACTCTCCCGTAGATGACGTCATACGTGCGACTGTCAGACAGGCGTCTGCCTGCCACTGACAGCTTACTGTGAATTAGTATTTCTGCTTTTACAATATAGATGTTAAAGGACTTGATTTCATTGGTAATGCACCATTAACCTGATATTGTAATGATAATCTAATTATCAATGTAAAAATGATAAAGCATTAAATTACAATGTTACTAAAAAAAGAATCAATTGGAAAGAGGCAATTAGAAAGAATAGAGGGTGGAAGGGCGGAGACATGCTTAATTAGAGCTGGGTCTCACCTGAAACCCAAATTTCCAGAAGATATTGACAAACAGTAGAAAACAGAAGAGGGCCCAAAACAGAACCCTGAGGAACACCACTAGTGACTGGGGTGAACTGCGATTTAAAGCTTGAAAAACGAGTTCAACTTCACCTATAGATACGACAAATGACTAAATAGTATGTAACCATTAACGTAAACAATTTAACAAAACCATCAAATATATAGTGCTCAACTAACCCCAGATGTGTTTATAGTCCAAATGTATCATCTTTAGTTTAGAACTAGACTTGTTCTCCACAAAACTTCTTTGGACCTCATCCAGCTCTTCATTAAGGTGGATCAGACTAGTGGACATGGTTAAGGACACAGTGTGACTTACTGTGAGCTGTGAAAATGAACAGAACTTCAGTGTGGAGCCAAACGTTACAGCGCCTTTTTACACAACAGGGTCTATTTTCACAAACCGCCTCAGAGGCAGAAGCACAGATCTAGAGTCAGTTTCTGTGATGACAGAAATATGATAAAATCTGATCCCAGATCAGTCCTGCTCTGTTTAGTTAATTTTTCCAGCTCACAGTGAGAAACTTTACCCTGAGTAAAGTTATTTTTACTTGTTAAAGTTCCATCAGTGAGCTCTGCACCACAATAAAAGCCCGTTTTTGCTCTTACAGGGTGCGGCACGTTGCTGGGAGGCACAGCAGGACAGTACATGCCTCCAGAATCGGCCACAACCCAAAGACTAGACCATAATTATCCTCCTTTTCTATAGAGAATATGCAAACATTAAAGGGGCATTATTCAAAAATTAGGTGAAGAAATTTTGTTTTTATGACTATACATTCATATAATATAAAATATTTTCATGTAGTCTAAAAACATTATGTAGAACATAACAGAGATAATTTGCATGTAAAGTGGCCTTAGAGTTAACAAAAACAGCCTATTTTAGGGATTAAAATCATATTATGGTAGTAGTAGTAGTAATAATAATAAGGAATAAAGAGAGGTCTGTACTAAATTTACTATTCTGTTAAATAAAGATCATTTCCTCATTTTTAATAACAAAAATTAGATTTTTAGTAATTGTATTTCAGTAATAATCATTGTCTTCATTGTTGTGAAGATTTGATTGCAACCCCAAGAGCGTTATTGAGATCAGGTCTTAATGCTGGAAGATTGCTGTGAGGATTTGATTGCATAAGAGCATTCGTGAGATCAGGTACTGATGTTGGAAGATTGTTGTGAAGATTTGATTGTATGAGCATAGTAGTAAGATCCGGTACTAACGCTGGAACATTGTTGTGAGGACCTGATTGCCTAAGAGCATTAGTGAGGTCAGGTACTGATGTTGGAATTTTGCTGTGTGGATTTGATTGCAGCCCTAGGAGCATCAGTGATGATGGATGATATACTCCTATCCAACTTATCCTAACCTCCCAAAATATTTGATAAAGACTTCAGTGGAATATTTGAATTTAATGGGGTAGCCATGACAACAACAGATGTTTCTTTGAACACTGAGGTTAAAGCAGCTGGATGTCTGGAGCAGAAGAGCTCAGGAAGATCTCGCTCACCTCCGGGTCGGTGGTCTGAAGCTGCTGGTCTCCTGGTGATCCTGGAGCTGCGGACGCGAGCAGAGACAGACACAGCAGCGGGCAGAGCGCAACCCTCGCCCGGTGGAGCGGAGACAGGCGGCCCGGGACCATCGCGGAGCCACCGGAGACACGGAGACCGAGGGTCCCCTCCCTGAACCGGGCACAGCGCTCTGCATGGACCGGGAAGGAGAATCCTCCAGGAGAACAGGACCGCCTCCAACACACTCCCTCACATACAAACGCACACAATCTCTCTCTCTCTCTCACACACACACAGTCTCTCTCTCTCTCTCTCTCTCTCTCACACACACACACACACACACACACACACAGTCTCTCTCTCTCACTCACACAAAACTCCAGCCTCCACTTGCTGATTTTACTGGTGACTCCCCCCATAAAAGATTTTACAATCAGTGCTTTGGGGCTGGATTCCTTGGAAAACCTTTAAAAAAAAAATACAGCCATTGTTTTTTTTCCCGACAGTAATCAGCAACACAATACCACCCAACACTATCTGAACATTAAACAGTAGCTAAAGAGCACAAAATACATAGTAAATACATTACAGTAAATAAACGCTAGATTTAGTTTCCTTAGATCTGTGCCCATTCTTTATATACACGAACACTGAATGCATTACAAATAAATACAAGACAATGTCACTGAAATTAATCTAGCAGAACGTATCTGAAAGAGAATTTAAAAAAATGAACAATTTCTGAAAACTTAGAAACACATTTGCACCATTAGAATGAAAACTTGTTTATTCTGCTTCCTAATTAGATTAATGGATTTTTTTTAAAGGCTTATAGAACAAAATAGTGGCAATTACTGCTGTGACTCATCCAAAAGACACAACAGGCGGCTTTAACATTAAAAACATTTCTATAAAAAAACAAACAAAAAACCTCTCAAAGCTGTCTTTAGTCTCCCTCATCAGGCTGAAACCTTTACAATGTAATGTAAATGTTTTACCCCAGAATTAGACCAGAAGGGGGGAATAAGTCATGCAGACTCACTCTGGCGGGATTCTTTCATTTTACCGACATGGCTTTTATTAATGGTCCCTAGAACAAGGATGCACAAAGCTGCCTTGAAGTGGCTCTTTAATGACTCCCAGCCCTTTTAAAGACCTTCTTTTAAATGAGAAACCAAACCAAGAGGATGTGAAACAAGAAATTTGTTCCGACATGGACAAAATTATTGCCATGCTGTAAAATATTAGCGCCCAAAACACTCTTCTGGAATTAAAAAGGCAGTCTGGACATTTTAAAAGGTGTCTGCCTTCCCATACATGCGTTTTAGCTTTTTGTGACATCACAAAACCAACTTTAAAATACACTTCCAGCCTATTCATGCCCCACCCATTCATGCACAAATGATCTCAAACATCTTTATGGGTTAAAAATTAGACCCTTATCTACATGCAGTCGTCGATTCCTTTAGAAGAACCGCCAACTCACCTGGACCTGATTAGTTACACACTTGCATATTGCAGGCACCACAATTACAATTAACATACACTGAGCAGCCCTGAGACAGCCAATCAGCAGCCTGAACTCCACAAAGCAACCACTCCAAAAAGTACAATATGCCAGATACAGAACCCCACCACCCACACACACACACTGAAACAGACACTAAGATCAGAACAATGTTTAATATCATTTGCAAAAAAGAAAAACCAGAGTAAAACAGTTCAGTTCAATCTTACAAAAACAATGATTTGAAGTCTTTGATGAGTAACACACTAGACGTGAATTCTACAAGTCAGGGAAATTAAAAGGGAGTAACAAAAATAATCGCCTCTAGCCCACCCCTCCTGCTTCGCTTTTCACCCACACCCTAAATTCCCCCCGAAGTCCTTGAACAGTAGATTCACACCGGCGCTTTCCAGCGGAGCCCCCATCCCTCCCCCCCCTCAACAGCAGGTGGGACACCCCGCAAGAAAAACAACGCAGACTACGGAAAATGGACCTGACCATCACACTTCTTAACCCCAATGATGGATCCCTCCCACCACCCTCCCAGCTTCTTGGTTGTAATGACATCTTTGCTTGAAGTTATTAATATGGCCGGTCTCTTCTCTCCTCTCTGTGATCGCCTCTGCAAAACAAAACAGATTAAAAGTATTTATTGATTGGAAGGTGCCAACATTACAGAGAAGTGTGTTGGCTGAAAACAAAAGTCCAAGAACGCATATTAAAGTAAGGCCATATAAAGCATTTAAATAGACGAGCTGGAAGATAATCAAACGAAAGTCATATGCTGATGCATTTATGGGGTGGGGGTGTAGTGCAATACAGTAATCCCATGCTTTTCGCGGCGTTACGTTCCAAGAGCACCACCTATCGGGAGAAAACTGCATTGTTTTGGGGAAAAAAAAAATAAGTGTAAACCCTAAATATGCCCCATAATATACTCCCAGAACACTTAATTTAATTATTAACACAGTTTAATGCATTACCCTTCAAGAAAATGTACAGGAAAACCCATATGCGCCTCTTAACTCGACCCTGGTGTGGAACTCGAAAAGAGTCCCCTTGTGTGAAAACATTCAAGGGGAAAAACATTATATTTTTATATAAATAAATATGTAAAGCCAGAAAACAAAAAAGGCAGGGGATATTTGCATTACTGTGGGGAATCCCAAGTAAAAACGTCGAGTTCGGTTCTCCCCGTAACTGCAGGCGTAAATGCTGCGAGACTGTCAGTAAGTGCATGTTTGGGTTTGAGGCAAGCAGTTTTGCGCACTGAAGTGATTGAGAACGTAGCAGTACAGTCAATAACAATACAGTACAGTAATAGTACACTTGGTGGCCTAGTGGTTAAGGCATTCGCCCTGTGATCAGAAAGTCTAGGTTCGATTCCCAAGACCACTAGGCACCTCTGAGGTACCCTACTACCGTCCCCACACACTGCTCCCCGGGCGCCGTGTTCCTGCTGCCCCCTGCTCCACTTGGTGAATGGGTTAAATGCAGAGGAAGTACTTCGTGCTGTTCACACTGTGTGCTGTGGTGTGTTCACGTATGACCAGATTGTCACTGAAGTGACTGTGCGTAAACAGCACAGATAATCAATCCAGGTTAATCCAAACACTAACTCTAAAAACTAATCAAGCAGAATGTAACTGATAGCCAATCAACAGCCTAGATTACCCAAAAAATTGTGCTGAGACTTTTCAATGAACAGCAGTACCTTTGATGAGCAAAACCTTTTAACCCAATGAGTTACCAGTGTGTTGAGAAAAGTTCAAGCTCTCATCTATAAGTGTCAAGACAAGGATCTCAGGGGAAAAAAAAAAAAGATTATCTTGCCTTCCTCCCATCTTGTATCCGCCACCTCCACGGTCTCCACCTCGGAAGCCACCTCTACCACCTCTGAAACCGCCACGGTCTCCGCCATAGCCTCCTCTACCACCACGGTCTGAAGAGAAGGTGAGAGAAATGGAGAGGGAAATTAAAACGTCTGAACAAGTTTATCCAAACTGGGTCAACTATATTAACCTTGTCGGCAACATCATGATCTGAGCGGTTTCACTCTCCTTATTAAAACATACCCAAGACGTATTAACTACAAGACAATCCACTGTGTCTTCGAATGGTCAAGAGCATCAAATGACTACAATCAACATGTCAGCAAGATGTGAACTGTGCTTTCTCAAGACTATAAGATACAATCCTAAGAAAAAGCGCCCCCAAGCCATTTCAGGTTTGTAAGATTTTCTTAGCCTTCAGAATGAACTCAAGAAAGATTTATTCCATTAACATACGAGTGTCAGAAAGTTCATTTCATTCATTACTCATTACATTACAAGCTAGGCCAGGGATAAGCAACTCTGGTCCTGGAGGGCCGGTGTCCAGCATGTATTGGTAATTTCTCTGCTCAGAAGCACTTGATTCACCTCGCCAGTTAATTGTCAGGTTTAGTGAATGTGTTTGAATAGAACCACCATCAAACTGTGCTGGACACCAGCCCTCCAGGACAAGTGTTGCCTACCCCCGAGCAACACAAACTGATAACTTCTGACGAGTGAAGAGGTCATTTGAAAAGTAACAGTGCCCCCTGCAGACCAAAAACAACCATACACCCCCAGCACATGCATAACTACAACAGTCCGTATTCCTTACTAACCTCCTCCAAAGCTGTCTCCTGGTTTTGGCGCCCCACACTTGTTGCATTCATATCTTCGTGCAAAGTTCATGTTGCCACAAGAGCTGCAGAAATGAACAGACAAGTTTAGTGAGCAAAATTCTTCCAAAACATACTTGCATATATACATAACACAGATACACACGCATAAGTACACAAATGTGTATGTGTTCATGCATATGTATATACACAATTGTATCACAGCCCTTCAACACAAACCTACAGCTGCTTCCAAACTAGTCACGCAAGGTTTACAGCTTCCCTTTCCATTTAACTAATCGGACAATACCAGCAGTCACTAACTGTACAAAGGCTCAGCATGAGAACCACCAGGCTTAGAGTTCGGCTTGGGGATACTAATAGGAGCAAGAGCAGGTTTTGGCTATTAAAAGACACCAATTGTTCAACACAGGGTAAGAGAGTCCACTTGTGAAAGTAGTGTTAAAACTGCAGAGGAGAAAAAAAAAAAAAAAAGGTAGCACAGGTGATTATGTGCTTCATTCAACAATATTTGACTACTGTGGGTTGAACTGGTAGGACTGGCCTTAAGACAGTTATCTAATAGAATTTTTAGATTGTGTCCTAATGGCATCACGTCAATACCAACCCCTAACTGCACAGCCGCACACAGACTGTAAAACATAAGCCATCATATGGTCTCCACAGTGGAATATGTTAGAAATGGGTAGATTAAAGTATTTCATCATCTCACACTCCTAATGCAACCTTAGCAATTCAGGTTAAGGCAGTTCATGGGGCCCGAAACACAAACAAGCTGAACCATTACAGACCTTCAAACCTATTGTTTTCTCAACCTACCTTGATCAGAATAATGATTTCAAGAGTTAAATACAAAACACCTGGAGCTGCTAAGGGTACAAGTATCTCAGAAAACCCTTATACAGAATTCCTAGAAAAACCTAAACTTGACTCACCTGTTGGGACACGGCCAATCCCCTCCTTTCACATCAAAGTTTGGACCCCCACCAAAGCCTCCTCTGCCTCTGAAACCTTTAATGAAAACCAAGTAAATGTAACCGCAGTGGGACACAAAAATCAAGTCTAACAGTAGCAGGATAACAAGGCACACCTCCTCGCCCTCTGCCGCCACCGCCGCCGCTGCCACCTCCACTGCCACCTCCTCTCTGGGTGAACTCTGCCCTTCTGGTAGCAAATGACACCTTAATGGGCTTACCGTTAAACTCCTTACCTGGGAGGGAAATCAGACAGGGGTTAAGTATCAGCACACTTTAACTCTAAAATCACTGCAATTGTACTGCACTCACCATCAAACCAGTCAATGGCAGCTTTGGCAGATGGAGGGTCATCAAACGAGACCGTGGCTTCTCCCTTCAGTCGGCCAGTAGCTTTGTCAGAGTAGAGATTGATCATGGGTTTACCAGTTTTCTTATTGACCTACAAGAAAAGCAATGCAATTCAAGGAAACACCTTTCAAAGAGGACCCTTAAAATTCTGCATCAAGAGCGTGTGCTAAAAGCTGTAAAAGTAAAACGAGCTTAGCTTAATTAAATCTCCATAGGCTCAAATTTTTATGCACAAATCTAAATCAAATCACAGGGCAAAAATGCTATTTTAAGATTGAACTAATAACTTTGCTTTTTGTTCACATAGAAGTGGATCTATATTTCTGTTTTGCACTATAAAGAACGTGTTGGCCAAGAATGAAACCTACCTTAATGATGCCAATCTGTTTGAAGTAGTCGCTGACTTCCTGAGTGGTGACTTCCTCTCCGAGACCAGAGACAAAGATAGTGTTGTTGTCGGAATTGTCCTGGTTTTCATCTATAATTATAATTTCATTCTGAATTAGGCCAATATACAAGACTTCCTATATTAATACCCACACCAGGAGAAAATGAGACATTTTGTTCCACACTGACAAAATTGCAGAAGCAGTCACTTTTTTATAGCTGTAATTTGGCACTTCTTGTCTGAGCTGAATTTGGCAAAATTCCAATGCTAAAACGTTCATTAACATCCGATGCATCGCAGGTGCATTCAGATTGTTATTGTTACTGCTTGGGCCCCCACATTGCTGCTCATGGCTCTTCATTTGAAATTGCTTACCTAAATCATCCTTTTGACCGTAGTCTCTGGGTCCTGAAAAACAGCAAGACAGGAAAGGAAGGAGAAAGTCATGAGCAACGTCAACATCACCACATAAGGCAAAATCACAACCTGTATTCATTAACTATGAAAACCTTGTCAGCTACAAACAAATCTGACTTCTTTTGTTTTTTAACAGCTATGAACCAGTTCTTCCTGATTTGGCCACATCACCTTGTAAAACCAGTACCAATGTTCTTGAGTGTTTAGTAAAATAGGAACCACCAAGTTTTCAGCTAAGGCATGTGTCCCTTCTTCACCATAGGCACTGCTGGCATCCACAACGGCTTTTTAGGTCAAAATCCCTCATGCAACAATACCATTATCAGTAAAATGAGGTGTTGGATCTTATTCCAGCGAGATTACCAGAAAGGAAAACCTACTACACCATAAAGGATGGGGTGTTCCCTGGGTTTGTCAGACAAAAAGGTGGCTGTCAAGAGTTCATTGCTCTTTTGTCAGTTAAGCTTTCTCTTTTCTCTCTCCTTTTTCCCCCACTGAGACAGTTCTGATGCTCATCACTTACCACCGTAATTTTTGTAGCCACCACGGTCACCACCACTGCAGAGGAAAAATGGAAGATATGATGGCTTTCCTTTGTTGCAACCTGGGAGCTCAAGGCTCCCCTCTTATGTGCATTGTATCCTGTCATGGTTCAGTATAGCAAATGCAATGTCTCCTGTTGATGCACATGGGCTAAAAGGGAAGGCCAATATAGCAGGAGGCATTTCAATTGAAAATTTCAGGCATGGACTTAATTTACTCCCAATTAAGGGGATTGGATTATTACTTTAGGATTAGAGTGAGGTTTTCTTGCTTCGTGAAGCCGAAACCAAGCGGAGCGCGGAGGATTTCCTCACGACTCCCTCGTATCAGGATTACGAGATTTAGACATGCCTACATAAGAGCTGAGGCACTCGAAGCTCGAGTGCACTTTGGTATTTTCTTCCACTGAGTGCTTATATGAGCTCCAATAGTTGAGGTCCAAGTTTAATTTCATTCACTTTGAAACCTGTAGTATAAAATGTAGACCATGTTAACACAAAAGCATACCACTCCAAGTGAAAAATAAATACAACACTACAATGATACCGTTTCATGGGGAGTGACTGAATGTTGAACTTCGGCTCCTGAGGAGTTAAAATCCACAACAGGTTCTCCACAAAAAAAAAAAAGAGACACAGGGTTTGTTCTAACAAGAATGGTAAGGGCAGCCATAACACTGACATACTAAGAAGCCTGATGATTTTTTTTAAGGAGGTGACTGACAGGCTCCAAAGAATTACTTTTATAAAAAGGGGTAACTGTTAAATAAACAAAGATCCTTCAGTTAAAGGGGAATTCTATTTCAGTATGATTTGAAACCTGGCATGTCAAATTGAATTTGGTGTGAAATTACTCCTTGCACAGAAACTTAAGACTGATTTAACGCTGGTGGTGGCAGGAACCAGGCCGCTTTGCTATTCAAAACCAGTAAAGCACCATAGGTCGCAGTTTACATACATTATACAATTTCCTCAACGAGTACCTCTCCAGCCACATGCATCCTGCTGATTTAGGGCAAAACCTTAGGGATCATAAGGTTTTAGCCATAAAGCAGCTGATTTATGTCCAATTAACGAAGGCTTAGCAAGGGAGTTTTAAGAGGCGTTAAACAACTCAGTAAGTTTCGCAGGAATAGAGGATTTCACACCAAACTGCCCCAAGCAACAATGTTTTAACTGAAATTAAATTTTACTGTCATGTTGCATTTTGAACATGACACAGAAAAGGGCAGTAAAGAGTAAACTTTGGGCAGATATCTGGTTTAGTCAGAGGATCCACGGCATGGAAAAGAATACAGGCAAGCGTTGAATTTAAAGAAAAACAAACTGATGGCCTGTTCAGGTCAATTTTAAACTACCATCAAAATCAGTCATTTAAAATCTAATTTAAATCAGGATTAAAGGTTCAGTATTTAGATTGTTGGAACTCATCTCTATGTGCAAATATTTTAAATGACGGTCTTGTAAAATTATAACTGTCTCAAATACACGAGTCATGCAGATTATTCCCATATAAACATGTGTTCGCTCTACACTAAGGTGAGGTCCAGATGCAGCATAATGTTTTTGCTAAAGCTTTTGAGATGTACGTAGATAGTTGAACTGGCAGATAGTTGATGACATCAACTACATTAATTTGGCAATACTAAGCTAAAACATCTGCATTTTGTTCGAAAAGGTCTTGATCAGGAACCTGTACCTGTAACTTCAGGTACCTTTTCTTAATTTCTACAGTACCCAATTGTGTATATAAATCAGCATATTCCAATAAACCCCAAATATTGGATATTTAGCGTTGGTCCTGAATTCTCAAGCAGACTAGTCTAAACCGCTATCGATCAATCACAGCATCTTCAGAAAAACAGCATTCGTCTGCACCGTGGCCTTGCTTACCATGTGTCTCACCATGTTTAGAGTGGATTCAAAGAAAAAAGGGAAAAATCTTCATGCCCATAACCATACTGAACTGCCTACACTGAGTACATTGAGTACATTTGACAAACAGGATGAAATGGAGGTTTATCTATAGGACTAGGGAGAGTGAATAATGATGCAAGGGCTCATGCATTTCCATGAAACAGAATTAGCAGTGGGTAGTAGTACCTGTTAGGAGGGTGCACTTTGGGACTTACCCCATACCAAAGGGTGGTCCTCCACCTCCTCCTCCACCTCCTCCTCCACCTCCTCCTCCTCCTCCTCCTCCTCCTCTTCCACCCCGGTCGTAGCCGCCACGGTTGTAGCCTCCGCGGTCAAAGCCACCACGGCCTCTGCCTCTGTAGCCCTCAGACCTATCGCCACCTTCATCTCCACCATACCTCCTGTTGTCTCCTGCAGTGAGCCCGGTCAGAGGTTAAAGACCGTTTATCAATTTCGGCTCATTAACTAAACTTTTGTTTGGTGCTAAATCATGTCCAATAGCTTTACCATGTGAATCTCTCTACTTCTAGATCGGTAGTACATCGATATTGACATTACGTGCACTCCTAACCAACATTTGTTTACTAGTTTTTATAGCAGTATTTGTGCAGAAAAAGCAGTGTAAAATTGGGTACCTGCTACTGGAAATTTTAATCCTCAGTTCTAAAAAGGCATTTATTTGAATCAGAACCCAAGGGATTTTCCACTGACAGTTTGGTACACAGTTAGGTTATTTACCCGAAACCACTGCCTGTGCTCAAATTTTGAAACACATCAACCCATTAAAGTAGGAAGAGTTCCTGTGGTAGTCATAATTTCCCACACTAAGGTCAACATTAAATACATACAGCAAACGCAGTAAAGCAGCTTTTCTTTCCGATTTACTCATAACAGTAGTCGGTTTTATATAAAGTCATAGATGGTACAGTTTTAGGGTTGACCCACTTGAGTGACGAACAGTGACGGCTTTTGTTCAATACCCCAAAGTAGCTGAGCAAGTTCTCAATGATTGGAAAGAAGCATATGAAGGTGAAACCTCACTGGTTATAATTTCTCCCCAATCTCTGGAGAACACCAAAACTCACCCCCAATTTCAGAGGTACAAAAGCCTACACTTCAATAAAAGCAAACGTGATCTGCAAATTCAACCACCTAAGACCTTTAAGAATAAAAATTAAGACCATCTCAATGGCAAAAAACATAGCCCAGAATTTAGTTGATTTTAACAAGGCACATAGGCTACTGTATTTGTTGGAACAGCTCCAACAAAACATCTTTCAACCAGCCACACGGTACTCCTCCTCAAACCAGCTCACTGAATTTGCATTTGAACACCCTACACTTGCGGCTTTAAGGGAAACCACTCCCTGCTACGCAGCAGCTACACACTTTCCTCTCTTTCTATGGCATGTATATAGGCCTATGGGTTACACACTGCTCCGTGTGCTATTGGCACTGGTTTTAAAAAAAAAAAAAAAAAGATATTGCTGCTCAATTTCACCCTAGAGTTAATTTAATGCCACCCACTTTAAAATTCCCGACTTCAATACTTTAAGGCCTTAAACGTCAGGAATTAAGAATGTTTAATACTGTTTAACACGGACTTTGAATGCATAAATAGCTTAGCTGTTCTCATAAAGGAGAACAACCAGGGTCTGACTTCAAGGTTTCAAATCAGGGGTCCTCTAGTTTAATAAATTGATGTTCTAGTAAAGGTTCCCTGACATTCCAAATAAGTCAAAGCCTGAAGCTAAACATACAGGTTCAATGTGGATAAAGTATTTCAAAGGAGTTACCATCATTCCGCCTTCCGTAACCTCCCTGAGAGCCACCATACGAGCTCCCGTATGAAGCTCCAGACTGTCCATATCCTCCTTCAGACTGCTGCCCATAAGAGCTTTGCTGCCCATAGGAACTCTGCTGTCCATAAGACTTCTCTCCATAACTTTAAAAAGAGAACAACAAGAAAAAAAAAGCCAGTCAACTCTGGAATAAGCCCAAAATTAATTACATGTCTAAAGTAGGGCTGAATATAATGTCTGATTAGTTGGAGGGTTAGGGTTACCAACAGTGTGACAGAGCAACCATCCCCAGCTGCAGACGAGTTAGAGAATTATGTTTTGAAAATGTTGTACCTCATTCCCATACATGGACTATATGTATGGGGGAGCAATCACAGAATTTAAAATTATTTAGACTTAAATCACAAAAAAGTAAACATGGGCTGTACTGATGTATTGAGAGGCATCACGATGCCGAGCAGTGAATTAAATTTGTATACTCCCACTATTTTGCATCTCTAATCTAGAGATTTGTTACAAGTAGGGATGCACTGAAAAAATGTTGGCGAAAACCAAAAGAGGAAACACTAGGCCGAAAACTGAACCACTAAATTATTAAAAGAATAAATCTATGACAAACCTACAAAAATATTAAGCATTCAACCAACACACAATATAAAATTAAATTTTAAATAACATTTCTTGGCCCCACTCATGAACAGGCTAAAAACTAAATATTACACAATATATTCTCTCAAGTGAAAGATAACATTCTCTGTAGGTCCATAACAATAGTGTATTAAACAAAAGACTGGCACAGCGCATATATTAATCACTGGAAACAGTTTTGCACTTGTGTTCTGTTCTGCTCGTATTGCACCATTGTCCTGGAGGAACGTTTAATTTTTTACCTTGTACATGATAGAAATGACAAATCTACTTGCCTCGAAACCTTTCTTGCCTTTTCAAAAACAGAGTTGGTGTGCTCGAAGGGTCTTTGGCTGCTTTGATTTTATATGATAAATTAATCCCGATGTTCAGAACATGTGTCCATGTGTCAGATATACTTGAAATGCGTCCACATGGCAGACATGTGGACACCAATCCAATCTGGGGCGCGCAGGCTGAGGTTGTTGAATGCATCATTGTTTCGGTCGAGTTAAAAGACAAATTTGGTGGCAGAATATTTGGTGCAGCCCTAGTTACAATCTATCAATAACCTTGCATTCAACTTTATTTTTTCACTAAACCAACCTGCCCACAATACAAAATAAACAGCAAATCTCTTACCCCGATGAGGAATCAGAACTTTGCTGCCCATAACTATCATAGCTTTGCTGCTGTGGTGGCGGCTGCTGCTGTGGCTGCTGCTGCTGCTGCTGTTGTCCATAGCTACCAGATGAGTAACTTTGTGTTGACTGTCCATATCCCTCTGCTAAATTAAAGACAAATGTGAAGAGGATGAAGGCTGAAAACACTTTTCAATTTTATGGTGCTTTCAATCACAGAGCACCATACATACCAGACTGCCCATAGCCTTCGTAGCTCTGTCCAGTATAAGAGCTCCCTCCATTGCCTTGTCCATAACCCTGAAGGATGGGAAAACAAAAATATTTGGGTTCATTCAATATTTTTACATTTCCCCAGACTTCACAATGTTAAACGCTCACAGTTCCTACCTGGGGATAGCCTTGAGATGCCCCATAGGATCCATAACTGAAAAACACCAGAAAAGAAAAACACTAAAACAACCAAACAAAAGCAGACAACACACTCCGGCATATGTCAATCAAAAAAGGAAACGATGTCTTGGATGAATGTTATTCAAAACAGTTTCACTTGCCTTTGTTGGGCTCCAGGCTGCCCATAGCCTGAATCTACAAGAAAAGAAAATAACAGTTCATGGAAATACAATGACAAGACACTTCTGCAGTTCTGAGCAACAGACGGCACGCCGTTTCCCCTTCAAAATCACCAAATGAGTTCAAGCAGCCCATATCTGCAGAATGGTGAATACACACACACACACACACACATATATATACACATACATACAAAAAAATATATATATAAATAAAATTCTCAATATCTAACTACAACACTAAGGCATAAAGACAATATGCAAATTAACATCCAACAAACCAATGGTTGATAGGGTGACCAATCACAGCACCAGTTGAGTTACTGGGTGTTTTGATTAATCGAAGGATCCATGTAAAGTAAAGCAACCCAGGCATGACCTGTCTGTATTTAAACCATTCATCAGGTCAAGCAGTGGTCAGGCAGAAACAGCACAGGGTGAGGAAGATGCCTTACTCAAGGGAAACTCGGTTTCAGCTGCCCTCAACAAAAGGTCTAGTTTCTAACCATTAAAGGGGTTTCCAGATAGGTGCATTAACTGGGCAAGGCTAAACTGCTCTATACAGAACAGGGAGATTTAAAGACGTTTTGTGACGTCACAAAAGCAATTGAAATCAGGTCGTTTTTATGGCTTCGCCCCACATGTTAGCGTCACGTCTGAGGCGAGTAAGTGTACCAGCTTGAAGCAACATTTACACACAAAGCCTTTAAAATTACAGATAAGTCATGATACGCCCCCTTTAATATACTGAAACCATACCACAAGCACAACATGCAGCAGTAAATTCAAAACACCAACATTTTGCTCTAATCATGCGGCTCTAGTCACTAGTCCTACGTATTTAAAGACAGAACATAATATAGGGATGGGATTCCGTGTTTATTAGAAGTCCGGGTCACAAAGAAGTGTAAAAAAAGATAATCAAACGGCTCAGAGACTTTAGCGCGCTAAGCTAATTTAGCACGAAGGCTAACACCACGCTGCCGAGAGAAAAGGGCGGTGAAAGGCACGAGCACCGCTACGGCTATTTAAAAATCTAATAAACTCACAAAGACCACAAAATATGTCTTTTAAAGCAGGCTAATTTTAAGCGGACTGACGTTGCAAACATAAACACGGTTAAATTTCGGCTCCACACCCGGAGCTAACGTGCTAACTAGCCTGCAAAGCTACGTGAGCTATATAGGTCACAAATAACACACAGCATTTAACGGGCGTACCTACACATTACACATCTATTTTATACAGAAGCAACATAAATCTTACCAGAGGCCATGATTCCGTGAGGAAATAAAATTAAACCGCAGTTTCTGAGCCCAAAACTACACAAAACCGACTTCTCGCTGCGCCACTTATACACTCAGACCTGCTGCAGGTACGAACCAAGTCATCGCAAAAAAACGACCACGTTTCTTTGAGCGGCAAAAAGAAAATAACACCCCTAAATTAACACGTTTGTGTATTGTCAGGGAAATACATGTGTCTGAGTAAAAAACTGTAGACCGTGAACACGTTTGTAAGATATTATTACAAGAGACACCCCTCCGGAGCGGATAATGGTATAGTCATAGCGCCTTTTCGAAAGGGAGGTCACGTGAGTGGTCGATTCCTAAATGGACGACTCTCTTTACACACGTGGAAACAACCACGAACGTCTGCTGTATACTCTGTAAATAAAACGGAACCAAAACGACTTATGTTGCTTTTACACAAATTCCATTATAGGTCCAGAATGTTTTCCTTCCCCTGTAAAGCTATTTTGGAGTTGCGAGGTTATTTAAAGTACACCTTATGGACAAAAGTATTGGGACGCATCTCTTAGTTATTGAATCCAGGTGTGTCCCAATCATATCCATGGTCACAGGTGTAAAAAAAAAAAATATATCAAGCATACAAAGCCATTTTGGACAGCTTGACATGCTTCCAACTTTGTAGACACGGTGTTTCGGGAAGAACCTTTTCTATTCCACCATGACTGCGCCCCAGTGTATAAAGCAAGGTCCTTAAAGACATGGTTGGATGAGTTTGGTGTGGAACAACTTGACTAGCCAGCACAGAGTCCTGACCTCAACCCCATCCAACACCTTTTGGATGAACTGGAACGGTGATTGTGATCCAGGCCTTCTCATCCAACATCAGTGCCTGACCTCATAAATACTGAATGAATGGGCTCAGAACCCCACAGAAAAAAATCCAAAATCTTGTGGAAAGTCTTCCAAGAACAGTGGAAGACTGGGAGACTGACTCCATGTTAACGTCGAAGTATTTGAATTAAATTTTATTAAAGTCTCCGCGGGGGTAATGGTCAGATGTCCCGATACTTTTGTCCAAAGAGTGTATGAGTGCTGGAGACATAAACAGGATAAATCACACAAATAAAAACGAACAGTCTGGTCCTAGGAGGACAGAATATGTAGTTATTGGATCAAAAAGAGTGATAGTGATGTTTCGGTTGTTTTTGATAAATGATGTTTTGGAGCAGGATGTGCTTTAGTCTCAGTGTTGCACAACGTTTCTAAAGTTTTTCATTTATGTGTGAGATTAAAGGGGAATTTCATTTCCAGCCTAATTCAAAATTCCGTTTAAAATCACTGAGATCAACATTCATGCAAATTTCTTCACAGTATCGGTGAATGGAACCAGATGTCTCCAACACAACCAGGCGTTTCATTCACCATCAACCCCAGTGAAGCTCCACCTGTCTGATGCTGATAAAGGTAAAATAGTGAATAATTTGAACTAAATCAATTTTCTTCGTGGACCATTTTGCAAAAAGGTGGATTGAAGCACAATTAGCAATCCTGCGGTTGGTTTTTGAGAGCTGATCGCAATAAATAATGCTAAACCTTTTTATTAAACTGGACGTTTTTTGAGGGTGAAAAAACAGACCTGGTCTCATAAGAGCCTCAGCAGAGTTGAACTGAGGCTCTTATGATTAATGCAGAAGTGAAAGTAATGGCGAGGTGGCAGCAACAGAAACTGTCAGAATGAAGTGATCTACGTATGAATCATTCAAGCAGAACAAAGCAGATCTAACTGAAGTCCTGAACCAGAGAAGAACCAGGAGCAAATGATTCCAGATGATCAGATGGTGATCAGTAGACTGGTGGTGCTGAATGCTGAGTGGCTGGTAGTGTTGCTTTCGTCAACGAAAATTATGACGAAATATCGTCGTCAACGAACATTTGTCACGTGACTAAAACGAGACGAGACGCAACGTAAATGCTGGTCATGTGACGATAACGAAACGAAATATATCCTGTAA
>JBBJLR010000042.1:25199325-25209410 GCA_037577145.1 Brachypetersius gabonensis | reverse complement strand
CTCTCTCTCTCTCTCTCTCTCTCTCTCTCTCTCTCTCTCTCTCTCTCTCTCTCTCTCTCTCTCTCTCTCTCATATTTGCTCACTCTCTTGAGTGAATGAGTGCACTTTTCGCACACAGCTTGTGAGTGTGTGAGAGAGAGCGAGAGAGAGAGAGCGCGAGCGAGAGAGAAAGAGAGCGCGAGCGAGAGAGAGAGCGAGCGAGAGAGTCTGTCACTCAGGCTCTCCCTCTCACTCAGGCTCTCTCCCTCACTCACACTTTTATTAGAGCCTGCTACATTATGAAAGGACATTAATACAACTGCTAATAATAGGAATAAAAACAAAAATAATAAAGTATTAAAAGCATGTCCTTGGTACATCAAGAGACAGATAGTCTGAAGGAGGAAATAAAGTTTTATCAGGGGTCAAGTAGTCTGGAGGAATTGATTTATGTATTTAATCTTTTATTATAATCATGTGCTGGCCATTAGCTACTATCTGCTCACAGGATGGGCTGGCTTATTTATAGATCCCAGTATAATCAATATTAAACAGAGATCTTTGTTTGCTCCAGTCTGAGTGTTTTCAAATCCCTGCAGGTCCATGAGGCTGGTGATGAATGACACAGTGTCTGAGTGATGTAGTCTTACACAGCTAGAAAATATGTGTACTTTCACATGTGCAGAACTGAGACTGACCTCCCGTTTCTTCCCAGGTAACCATGAGACGGACAACATGAATCAAATGTACGGCTTCGAGGGCGAAGTCAAGGCCAAGTACACGGCACAGATGTTCCAGCTGTTCTCTGAGGTCTTCCAGTGGCTTCCTCTTGCACAGTGTATCAACACCAAAGTACTGGTGAGCTTCACACTGACCTGCAGGCACATTTTACTTTCCCAAAGAGTGGTGGTGTGTGTGAACATGCATCATAACTTCTTTATTACAATGTAGTAAACATTCTAAAGGTTTTGTTCTCTTGATTTGGACACATAGTCCTGAACAGCAGTTTTAGACAGTCATCATTGGTTACAAATATTACTTTTGCCAGATAAAAACATAACAATGTTCTGTTGTATTTATCACTATACCAAAAACAGTGATAAATATAAAAGAAACCAACCAAAAACATTGTTGGTTTCCATTTACTGCAATGTGGGTGGCTTATGTGTTTAAATATACAGATTTACAGATTATTTTCCCAGATGACCTAATACTGGAGAAACTTTATATGATATTAGTTGCATTTGCAAAAGTCTGTTATTCAAAAAATATTTAAAATAATCTTTCAGCATCCTGAAGTTTTGAAAGTTTCTTGCATAAACCAGGTCCTCTGGTCAACTAACAAGTAGAATGCAAAGAAAGTCATTTAAGCTAACTAAATACAAAACACTTCGAGTCTTTGGGGTTTTTTATTTGCAGAGAAAAAACAAGAACGTTCCTCTGCTTTCTCCACACAAAGAGGGCAGGCGCATACACAGATGTCCGTGCTTCAATATTCCTTTTATTTCACAAACAAAACAAAACTGGCACGAGGGCCAGAAACATGACTCAAGATTAATTTTAGTAATTAAGAGAAAGCATGATGGTGGACCAGCAATACAAACAAGAACACAAACCCTTTAAATACTCAAAAACCACATCCCAACAACCATTGACAAAAAAAACACTAACACCTAGCTGTGTTGTAAACTGCATATCAGGACAGTATGAAGGACCTTCTCATAAGATAAGATAAACCTTTTTTTTTATTTATGAAATAAAAATGAATAAAAAAATATAGCAATATAGGAAAATGTCCTGTTGGCAGTTTTTAATGATTTCAGTCTCCCTAAAAGTATTAAATAATTTAATTAGTAAATACTCTAAAACTGACCTGGTGGGTTGTTTAACTTTCTGAATCCTTGGACGTTTCAGGTGATGCACGGCGGACTGTTCAGTGAGGACGGCGTGACCTTAGATGACCTTAGGAAGATTGACAGAAACAGACAGCCTCCGGACTCGGGTAAGGACCCATTAATCATAGATTTCGACACACAGCTGCTTTTGCAGCCATTAAAAAGGTTCATGAACTCCCTACGGGACAGGAAATCTGTTTTATTTGAGACTTTCTCCAGCGAGAGACTGGAGACAAGCTGGTGACTAAATGTTCACTCATTTCTTCATTTCCTTCTTTCTTTCCTTTTCGTTTCATCTGTCTGCTGATCTTCCAGGTCCCATGTGTGATCTGTTGTGGTCAGATCCGCAGCCTCAGGTCAGTCTGGCAGCTCGCTGTACTGAGCAAAATATGGACAAATCAGTGATGAGAATCAGTTATTTGCATGGAATAATTGGGGTGTCCCAGATTAAAAGATTGAAAACTGTACTAAATGTCTCTGATTTCTCTCCCTCAGAACGGACGGTCCATCAGTAAGAGAGGTGTGAGCTGTCAGTTTGGACCTGATGTCACTCAACGCTTCCTGGAGCAAAACAAGCTGCAGTACATTGTGCGCAGTCATGAGGTGAAGGCCGAGGGTTATGAGGTCACTCACTCAGGGAAGTGCATCACAGTGTTCTCAGCACCAAATTACTGGTAAGAGCCTCCTTCTGCCCCCTGTGCCTCGACTCTGCCCCGACTCTGTTCCTTCTGCCCCAACCCTGCTGACTCTGCTCCTCGCCCCCCTCTGCCCGGACTCTGCCCCGTCTCTATTCCCTCTGCCTCTGGCCTCTCCGTCCTGATCACACTGACCTCGTTTGAGTTGTACAGTTAATTGAATGTGCGAAGATGAGCTTTGCATTGCATTTCTGATCTTGTGCTAAAACAGCAAATTGTGGCCGTCCTAAAAAGCTCCGGTCTATGGAATGAAATACGTGGAAGAAAATAGCTAAGTGCATTGTAACTGAAGGGTTTTATTCAGAGAGATCTTGGAGCATATCGATTGATTAATTCTTCATAAAATGTTGACACAAGTGCTGCTGCCGCTTGTGAATAGGTTTGGAACATTACTTTTTTCCTAAGACTGAACAGCATATCTCAGATTTTGTGATTCTGTCTCTCTGTCTCTCTCTGTCTCTCTCTGTCTCTCTCTGTCTCTCTCTGTCTCTCTCTGTCTCTCTCTGTCTCTCTCTGTATGTCTCTGTGTCTCTCTGTCGCTCTGTCTTCCCTCCCCACCCCTCTCTCTAGTGATCAGATGGGTAACAAAGGAGCCTATATTCACCTCAGGGGATCTGACCTCAAGCCTGAATTCCACCAGTTCACTGCTGTGGTCCGTATCATCATTTTTTACTTTTTTTTTTTTTTTGTGTTATGGCACATTCATAATTCCTGAAACACTTGTTTATTAGGTACACTTTTGAGAAAAAGTCTAATGTATGAGAGTAGGTAAAAAGAATGCAGTGACCTTGAGTTTCTATGGTGCTTTCAGAATCTAGTTCTTTATACAGACATTTTTTTTCCACAACAAACTGTTTCCCAAAGTGGCCAGTGATCCTAGGCACAAAGTAACTTCAAACCAATTAAGTATAGAAATACGTTAAAAATAGTTTGCAGGAGCATCTGATAACTTACAGTGTAACGTTCTTGAGGCTAAGGAAGTTTATTAATTATGGTATCAAATGAATCTGGAATGTAATCAGTAAAAATTGTGCATTTACTCAAGTTGAATTTCAAAAATGAAGCTGAACCAATACTCTCTCCTGTCTCCCCGCAGCCTCATCCGAACGTGAAGCCCATGGCTTATGCCAACTCTCTGTTGCAGTTGGGAATGATGTAGAGGCACTTGGCTGTCCATTCGTCTCTTAGCAGCTGTTTCTATCTCAAGTCCACACCAGTCCCTCCGCACACGTCTCACGTGCTCTTCTCATTCCTGATCTGCACAAGCGGCTCGCCTCGGCGCGTCCAGAGCAGCGAGAAGAGGACTAAAATCTCAAGTTTGTGCTTTGATGGCGGAAAAAAAAGCGAGAATGTCCTGTTCGACCCTTCGATACGTCTCAGTTTCGGCTTCTAAACCCCCCCCCACCCCCTTTCGGTAGAGCTGCTAGGTTTTTAAATAGACGTGAGTGGTTGATTCCTCAGCTGTAGGACACAAGGAGCTGGCTTGTACCAAAGACCTGGGGCCCTGCGTGTCCACCCACCCAGAGAAAGAGCTTTTCTTGGCCTTGATGTCAGAAGGGCTCTGGGTCGGTTGATACATTTTTGGGTCCTGAATTTGAACCGATTTAGAAATGTCATCCCCCACCACCCCCTTTTCCTTAAAAGCAATTTTGCATTCGTAAGTTCCCCCCTTTCCTAATCCCCCCACCCCTTTTAAAGCTTCATTGGGAGGGACGGCAGTGTGTTCCTGTGATACCGTAGCAGTGAAATCATTCTGTGCTGCTTAGCCACCTTCATGCGTCAGTCATCTCCGTGTGCAGTAGCTCCAGATCCAGTGTGGTTCCAGAAGCTGCCTCAGGAGACCTCACTCTTAACGTCTCGTGGTCAGACCTTTGTCCGTCATATAAATGTGATAAAGACAGCTGTACAGATTACACACCACTGTAACGTCTCTTTCCGGCACTTACTACTTCAACCAGTCGCGCACATCTGTGGGGGCGGTACAGTATTGTAAAGCTCCGACCCGCTGGTTCGCAGCTCCTACACTCACGTTTCTCTCCCGACTCGCTCGACTGAAATGCACTGGAGACCTCCATGCTCCCCGCCGCACGTCCGTTTCTTCATCTAGCTGCACCCTCCCCCTCCTCCTCCCCCTGTGTGGATTTGTGGCAGATCATGACAGATGTTCAGAACCCCATCTTCCTCTCTCTTTAAATAAACGCACAGCAGCCATACCCCATGCCCTTGACTTTTTAGAAAATGTTATATACACACACGTGTATGTATATACAGTATATACTGTAACATTAAAAAAAATCCCTGTGTACATGTTTGGAAAAAAAAAAAGTTATTGAATAAAAAAAAAACTTCCAGTCCAGTTACGCATCATCTCATCCTTTATTTAAAAAAGTGATTTAAATAACAATAACGGGGGGGAAACAAGAAGATTGGAAATCTAAACATTTGTCAAAGAAAGGTAATACAAATGCAAATTTTTGTCTGATGAATAATGCATATGTTCATCTTGATGTTGGAGTTTTATCCATCCATGGAGAAACAAGGTGTCAAGCTATGTCACCTCTGGTTATTTAAAAAAAATTTTTTTAAAGGGGATTGAAAGTGGGGTGTTTTTTGTTTTGTTTTGTTTTTTTCCAGGCATATGAGCACAGCAGCCACTAACACTGTTATGCGCTTTCAGGCTCAGCAAATATTGTATTACTATAAATAGTAATAATGTAGTTATACAATGTTTGCTGAGACTGAAAGTGCTTAACCGTGTATGACACTCACTGTTGGGGGCAGCTGTTGGCCTAGTGGTTGCCACTGCAATCAGAAAGAGGTGGGTTTGAATTTCAGGATTGCTAGTAGCACCACTGAGGTACCCTTCAGCAAGGTTCCTGACTGCCCACTGCTTCACTTAGTAAATGGGTTTAATACAGAGGAAGAATGATCATTTTACACTGAATTTTAAAGTACAGCTGAACAACATCCCATGGTCCAGTTCTGACCCCGTTTAGTGGGATGTGGGGCAGTGATGTCACCTGCATCACAGACTTTGTAGTCTTTGGGGAAACACTCGTAAAAAATGTTTTTCTTTGTTTTCTTTTTTGTTAAAAAATATGCCATTAACATTAATAAAGTGTCTGAACTGACTAAGGCACTTTGAATGCAAACAACATGGAACCACTTTCCTAAAACTGGTATATAGAGTATAAATATATATATAAATATATATATAAAGAGAGAGATAAAAGTCCTTGCTGGTGGAATGGTCAGGCATCCCAATACGTGTGTGTGTGTGTGTGTGTGTGTGTGTGTGTGTGTGTGTGTGTGTGTGTGTGTGTGTACACACTACAACACAAAAGTATTGGGACGCCTGACCATTCCACTAACAGACTTTAATCTTTGTACATCGAGGAAATTTTACCGGAAGCTGAAGTATTGCACTGCTTTCATACTGCCGCTAGAGGGCAGCACTCCTCCTGAAAACAGAAGTAGGAGCTGAAAGTTATGGATTATTTTTTGTTTTTTAGTATTTCTTCTTTGTAACACCGACTGGAACGGGAGTGATTTCTCCCACACGTCCTGTGTCCTTCCAGGCAATAAAAATAAAGTTCAGTGATTACTTGATGTTAAAAACCTTTTTTGGAAGACGTTTTTAATTCATTTTACAGTTTCCACTTTTCATTCCAATCAGCCAGAGCATTTGGTGTCTGAAATTTGGAGCTACAAGTATAATGTACAAAACATCAAACCAGCCACAGCATCAAAACCCAGTCAGTACCAGCCAATAGCTGCAGACCAGAGTGTCCATGTTGACCCCTGTCTACCCCCGAAAACTCCCACAATGAACATCAGAACTGGAGCGATGGAAGAAGGAGGCCTGGATCACTTGTGTGTGTGTCTTTCCTGAAGAAGAGATGGAGCAGGATGGGAAGAAGATGAGGAGGTGGGGGCAGTCTGATGCTCTAGGTGATGTTCTGCTGGAGAAGCTCGGGTCCTTCGTTTATGTGGACGTCGGAAACTCCGCCTACACTGTGGACCAAGTTAAACTGAGCTCAGTTTAACATCAGTATGAGATTCTGACCATTTTCTCCCACTTCTTTAATTCAGAGCTTCCTCTGATCTCAGCCCGATCCCAGTTTAAGATCTTCACATCAAACTTCTTTTCTCTCACTGCTCTGATCTTTATTCAGCTCAGATCTTCAGATCAACCAGAAGATCCAAAAGAAAAACTTGATTTCTTATGAACTATTCTGTACAAAAACATGTGTCTTAGTGATCAAATTCAAGTTATAGTGATACTAAAGTCTGACAGTTTCGATCCATAAGGTTAGAGAGTAGAAACCGAGAAGCTGATATGAAAATCAGGAGAACTACTTCTTATTTCTCCTACAGCGGGGGTTAAGAAGAGAGTTTAATTCTGATCAGGTAAAGAAAAGACTTGGTACCCTTACAGGTTCAGTGTAAAAAAGAATATATGAGGCCCACTTACACTGTTTATATATCAAAACCACCAAATATGCTTTAGTTGAGGAAGGAACTGAAGCTAAACTGTATATTTTGGTCCCAAATCACAAAAAATTATTTCTGTCTGCTTTGTCTAATTGTCGTGTCCTGTGCTACATCCAGGGTGCTGAATTCAAATCTAAAGGCACATTTTGACTCTCACGTCAGGATTTTAAGTTCTGCAGCATCAGAAGCTCATCAGAACCATCACTTCCAGCAGAACAGAGTCAGGAGGAGTCGACCCTGGATTCTCTGCATCACGCAATACTGGATTAACTGGATTAACACAGTCAGGAGTGAGTTCTGACTCAAATCCAGACCGTTTAGGCCCCAGAAGCAGCAGTTTGAGTGATGATATTTCAGCCAGAGGAACAAACAGTAGAGCAGGTATCAGCCCAGCTTTTATCCTGCTGTTCAATCCTCCATCTGAAACACGGCCAAAGCAGTTGTCACTTTCTAGGTCATTTATTTTCCACAAATGCAAAAAATGGTCAAGAGAGTTGACACAGCTGCACCTTCTCATGGTTTGCTTAAACATTTAACCTAAAGTAGGTGAGTCTGTGAGCTCTCTCGACTTAAACTGAGCTGAGATCAGCTCATCGATGGGCCTGAGCTCTCACAGAGGAAATGAGGCCTTCTCTCGCTATTTATCCACATAAAGACTCTCTTTTCTGTCTCTCTGGGTCGACCTGAGGGGGAGGGGTTCCCCTTTTCGAGTCTGGCTTCCTCCGGAGGTTTCTTCCTCCTGCTGAGGGGTTTTTCTGGCCTCTGTCACCTGTGGTTCACTCACTAGCAGTGTTGGGCACGTACCTTTAAAAAAGTAATTAGTTATAGTTACTAGTTACTTCTCACAAATAGTAACTGAGTTAGTAACTGAGTTACATCACTATAAAAGTAACTAATTACCAGGTAAAGTATTGCGTTACTTTCTTAAAAACTTTCTTATACAACTATAAAATAGATAAAACATTGTACACTAATCTACACTATTTTAATGTTGTTGTGGGACAACCTGAGAGACAACTATCAAATTAAACTTTTCTGCATTTCACCTCAGCAAGGAACAGTAGTGCTTATACTTCCAGTTTGCAAAAGCTACCTTTGAACTTGTTGAACGTGCCATCGTTGCAATTCCTGGATGTTGGTGTGTGTGCAACTGACCGTGTGTGTGTGTGTGTGTGTGTGTGTGTGTGTGTGTGTGTGTGTTTGCGCGCGCATGTGCTTGTGTGTGAACACGCGCACTACTCTGCCTCTGATTGGCAGACAATGGAAATTTACTCTGCTCTGCTCTAAGCCAATCATCGCGTTCTCAGTTACACCACGTTTACAGACACGCCAATCATCATCACTGATTATGTGTTCCGCCCCGGCCCCAACACACACACACACACACACACACACACACACCCCAGAGAAAGAGAGTCCTATGGCTGAGAGAGACGCTGCTCGCATGAAAACCGCTTCAGTGTTCTCAGTTTTATTGTCAGTAACGGTGACGGCGGTGTAACGGGGAAACAGTAATTCGTTTGATTACTAGTCACTGTATCGCCGCTAGTAACGCCGTTTATTTATAGCGCCGTTATTCCCATCACTGCTCACTAGGGGCTCAGACCTGAACTCTGTAAAGCTGCTGGTTGTAAAAAGCTCTTTAAAAACAAAATTGAATTGAATTGAATTGAAATTATTGTCAAACGAGGCAGCAGCAAACGCACACGTGACAGGAAAACACGTGTATGGAAGTACTAAATTATTGCAATACAATATGATGCCTGGAAGCTAAAATCTGAATGTGTTTGGAAAATGTCGAATGCAGATTTGGATTCAGGACAGTATTGTAAATTTGTCAAGCTCTCCTTTGAAGCCTTCGGCCGAATCTCTGAGGCCTTTTCTGCCTGTGCCTTCATTAGAAGGCCGTAAACTGTGCGAGAACAATGGCGCCCTCGCGGCTGGGTGGGCGGCACGCTTTCACTCCGGGGTTTCTGCCATATGCGGAGTCGCGTGGGTCGTCCGGACACAATGAGGCGCCGTGCGTCGGGATGCTGCTCCTTTATTCACACGCAGGCCGCTCTCCTCCTAAACAGCTTTTTATTCACTGACCCCTGACCTGCTGGAAGCCCCCCTCCCAGCACACTTACACCCCCTCCCCCCAAGATCAGGTCCAGGACAGCCGTGCTGTGGCTACATGAAAGAGAACCAGAATGAGATGCAGGTTTAATTAAAGGGGGGGCTTTAACTAATTGACCCCTAAACTACAGATTTAAGCCTCTTTTCTTGGATCTGATCGTTAAATCCGATTATTTTCTTTTCCACTTGTTTTATATTCAAGGCAATTAAAAGACCATGGGGGGGGGGGGGGGATTCATTAAAGAGCCCATATCTTACATTTCTCATGTTTCATCCCCCGCCCTGTTCCCTCCGCCCACTTATGCAGTACTAACGTTCGGTTAGTACTGACATTCAGTATTATCTATATCTTTATATATATAATAAACATGCTACTAATTCAGTGCTACATGTGCAAGCAATACATTAACATAAATGTTTTGTATTACATATTTTGTATTACACTGTATATTGTATATAGTTTTATATTGTTCATTGTGTCTTTACATGCTGTTGTTGTTTATACTGTAGTGCTTGAGAGGCACCAAGGAATCAAATTCCTTGTATCTGTTCGCTCAAATACTCGGCTAATAAACACGATTCTGATTCACGCTGTTTTGGTGACTGGCTCCTTCAGACTGAAATATGTAAATGAGTTCTGTTCCGACTGGCTGCTCAGAATCATTTTTATGATACAAAAGCATTCCAGGCAGGAACGCTCCTTATAGCTTCAGAGTGAATGGATGTAAACTATGCAACTCCATTGTTTTTTGTGACGTCACAAAAACAGTGAATTGAAAAACAGGTTGTTATTTGCAGCTTATCTGCATAAACGGATTGGAATCAGTCAGAATCAGGAAATCCTGGAGGAAATTGCTTATTGTGGGGGGGGGGGGGGGGGGGGGTTTCAAACCTCCCTTTTTTT
>JBBJLR010000042.1:25177370-25187411 GCA_037577145.1 Brachypetersius gabonensis | reverse complement strand
TCTTACAGTCATTAGTTACAGGGACAGTCTTACAGTCATTAGTTACAGAGACAGTCTTACAGTCATTAGTTACAGGGTTAAGTGACACAGTGGTAGAGAGGGGGGGGTGGCGTTGAGCCTGCAACTCTATGGTCATCGGGTTCACAGGCAGTACTACCACGCAGGTAGGGAGGCAGGTTTGGGATGCAGGGCTGCTGTCACATTCTTTTGCAGTCTGACTGAAAGGCTACAAGTGTGGAACGATCTTAACAAAGTTCTCTGAGGGCTTCACTTTCTGGACACTAAAACAGAACATCACTAACATTCAGCTGCAGCCGAGAGACAGATGTCATTCCTCATCCATGTTAAAGTGCTTAAATGTTTTAGTCATTGCTGTACTTTTCCTGCTTTGTGCAGAGAGTCAGGCTGCCTTAGCATTTAATATAATTAAACTGGAGACTTCAGCAGCTATCCATCACAGCCAGTCTGCAGAACATCCCCGCTGAACCCCATCACTGCAAGGGCTGCGCAATGTGAGGATAAATCTAGTATTACTGGGATGAATTCCATTACGATCAACTTTTCTGAGAGTTTGGTGGATATAAACTTCTTCTGTACACCAAATACATGGATGGACCAAGCAGAGTCTGTAAATGAGGACAACTAGCAAAAATGAACTGCACAGCACAGCCAATCTCTGAAAAATGAACTGATTAAAACGAAAACTTTAAAACGATTTGAGGATTCTCCACAAGTGGGAACTGCACTCAGTTTTATTATTTGAAAGGGAGGAAACCCACACCAGCAGGAACTCATGCATATTTGCTGTCTAAAGTTGTAGGTTCATAAAGTAAAACGTTTTTACTTGGTCTATGCAGCCAACATGCCACCCCTCAGAACGCTTATAAAGTGAGTATCTGAAAGCAACATTAAACATTTCTGACTGCTTTTTTTAAATGTTGGCCTTAAAAATGACTGTAAAACACATTTCGTTCCACTTTCAGATACCTGCAGTTACACTGAGATATCTCACAACTCTCTTATAGTAAGAAGCACTTTTTTGCCACGACTTGCTCTTTATTCTCAATTGTAAATATATTCAGATACGTTCAGTCTATACTTTGTGTGTATTCTTTTATATTGTAGACAGTTATGTATATTTGTCCATTTGTTCTATTATTTAAGAGTGATTCAAAGTTCCAGGTTTACTGCAGTTTCCTGGACTCTCATCTTTGATGAGCCTTCTGTGTGTGTGTGTGTGTGTGTGTGTGTGTGTGTGTGTGCGTGTGTGTCAGTCAACTCTTGTCAGTGATAATCTGCAACATTTTCCATTTGTTAGAATTTTATTCCATTACACACACACACACACACACAGATAAACGCACGCACACATGTACACTCTCACCGTCACACACTGGCACTGACATTTACTCATCAAATCACGAGATTGACCACAATTTATAAACATCACACAGATCAGAGCACACACTTAACTGCGTGTGTGTGTGTGTGTGTGTGTGTGTGTGTGTGTGTATCAACACATGACCCCACTGTGTGAGCGCAGGACCTCACTGTGTGTGTGTGTGTGTGTGTGTGTGTGTGTGTGTGTGTGTGTGTGTGTGTGTGTGTGTGTGTGTCCTCACTGTGATGCACCAAAACACACTCCATGCATCTTTAAAGGGAAAAGAACAGGAGCTGCAATATTTATCAAGAAGAAAGAAAGAAAGAAAGAAAGAAAGAAACATGAACCATTAAGAAAGAGAGAAAAAGACCAAGACGTGATCAAAAAGAACACAGACAAGAAAGAAATGAATAAAAAAGTATGAGAATATAAGAGTGCACTGAGTACACTACTCAACAAGAAAGAATGCAAGAATAAAATCAAACAGAAAGAAAGAAAAGGAGGACTTTAAACTGACTAAAGCACAGAAAAAGAACTGAAATACAGTGACAGAAACAGTGCAGAAGTGAAGAGGGGGATAAAGCCCACCCCTGCATGTTTGCTGCACCACCCTGACCCCGCCCCCTCCCTCACTGGTCATTCAGCCCCACAAGACCCCCGGACCTAGTGCCCTCTCTGGCCCTGTCCCGGCTCGCCCCAGCCCAGAGAGCCCGCCCTGAGGTGGGGGGAGTGCGGCTGAGTCTGAGCACCAACCTTCGTCCTCTCCCATACGCTCGTCCTTCCAGGAGCAGCACAGCAGCATCAACCTCATCCACCCTCCGCCGGGAGCTCCACAGAGAGCCGACCGCAGATCCAGTGAGAACCGGGCTCTGATCCAGTCCGTGCCGCTCCCTCCGCCCTCCTGAGAGAGCTCCCCGATCACGCCGAGGTCTGAGCCGAGTGGGGGCCGAGTCTGCGGCGGGGCAGACCGGCCTCTCCCCTCCCGAGCACCGCCAGCCTCATCCTCCGCTCCGATTGGCTGAAAATTATTATTATTTATTATTAGACGCAGTACGCTGCTCTGATTGGATAATTTGGGCCCCCTATTGAGCTACAATTGGTTAGTGATACATATTCATCCTAAGCCTGCCGTTTAGACCAATCGTAGCATAGAGGGGCGGGGCTTGTCTGAATTCAGATGGGTAAGGGTTGACCAACCTGACACCGTGCCTAGAAAGAGCCTGCAATGCAGCGCATGCGCAGTAATGCTGGCATCCTCTCTCTCTTTATGTACAGAAGGGTTTTTCATTAGTTGAAGTGCCACTAGCTTAAGATTTCACCATGAGTTCGCCTCTTTCAGTCCAAAAGTGAAGACACATACTGTGCAAAAGTCCTGAGCCACCCCTTATTTGTTCAGATCGTTTTACATCATATCATAGATTACATTACTTCATATCATATTATATATCACATTATATTATACTAGATATTACATTATGTCACATTATATCACATCACATCATCTTATACTACATTATATTACATGATGTTCTATACTAAATGATGCTAACCAACCCAGTCTCGGCCTATAGGTTTAGGTCTTAGCTTTAGCCTGTATGCTAACTGTGAATTAACAAAACATGCCACCTCTGTGCTTGCTAACTCTTCTTTATTTGCTGTTGGTCACATTTACCATAATAATATGTGAGAAATAATAAAACTAATAATTAAAATAACATAATTTACTTGTTTATTATAGGGTTAAACTGTGATGCAAGAAGTCAGACGGAGACGTGCGGGTTCTTAGAAACGTTTTTATTTCAATTTCACTGAAGCAGTTAAAAAAATCCGGGTTCTCCAAAGGGGGAACAACTCGAATGTGCGTTGTGGAAAAAGTGCAGTACCCCCACCCCTTTCTATTAAATAAGATGGAAATCCCACGGCACAATAAGACACTGTAAGACCTGATAAGGCTCACGAGCAGTTCAGATACAGCACCAGGCGGGAGGAGCTCAGCTAAAGTGTCCATTTGAACTCGGAACAGTACGGTCTACCAGAAAAAAAACAGTCTGCTGAGGACGACTCCGGTAATATTGGATCGGTAATACATCGGCTAGTGAGGCTTACTAAGGAGAAGCTCAGTCAATTACATAAAGCACACCCACACACACGTATAACACACACACACACACACATATACACACACACACACAAACACTCATTATCTGTCACACAGCTCACATCTTTAAAAAACGTATACAGTATTACAAATTTCCACAGTGACTAAAATGCATAAGCTACTGAAGGCAAAAATAAACCAAAAAACAAAAACAAAAAAATGAACAATAGTTATTGTCATATCATGTGTACAAACTTGGTAATAATGTAGAAAAGTCAAGTTCGAATGATGCAAACAGAACAACAACAACAAAGCAAGGTAACCTGCTGTTAAATGATCCGACATACTGTATGAATATGATCTATAACGGCTAATTCGGATGGAAGCACCTAATCCCCAACTTCAGGGAATAACGTATGCATCTATTTGCTCTTTCTGTCAGGTTAGTAGCCCGCGCTGCTGTTTCTCATTTCTTACCGCCCAAGTGTCATGCCTTATGTCAAAACTACGCTGACGGGGGGAATAAAAACAGCACCTGTTCTCTGGGACGGCCTTCAAATCTTCCATTTGTGATTAAATACAGTCGACATAATCAGAGCAGAGCAGCTCTTCATACCGAGCGAAGTTGGCGAGAAGGACCAGGGGGGCGATGTCTGTCGGGCACGTGGGGTCACACTGTTGAGGCCTTGGGGTTTTGTGGCTACATCAGGCCTGTCCATGAGGCATCAAGGTGGTTTTGGTCCATGCTGGGTTCTTAATGGCTCTTAGATGAGTTTGGAATCTGTTTCTGTACTCATTAGAACACGCCCTCGTCAACAGCACCATCATAAACACACATTTCTGTACAGTCTAACGGTGGGTTTGGTCCACAGTGGAGGTGAATGGAACCAGACGTCTCCCTCACAGAAAGTTATTCCATGAAATGATTATGGTTGCGCCACCTGACGCCTTCCAGAAGATTTTGGTGCTAAAACGAAACCCATTCATGCTGGAGAGGCATTGTGAGCCAAAGTAGTCACAAAAATGTTACCATCATCAACATCATCAATATTTGTGTTGAAGACGTCTGGTTCCATTCACCTCCGATGCCGTTTATTAGCGCTAGCAATAAAATCTACATTTGGGCTTTAAATATCTAACTACTCCATCTGATAGAACTTGATAGGCTTTAAAAATCAAACTACTCCTTGAGGGCTGATAGAACATTGCTCTGATAGTTAGCAAGCGAAAGGCTACACCTCAAAAATCCAAGGAGAAAGAGAAATGACTATGGCTCTAAACCTTATAGCCATATATAAAAGCTATAGCTAAAGCTACCAGCCAGACACAGCAATTATTCACAGAATTGTGTATAATTTCTCAAAAATGCTGCTTTTCATTTACTAACAGAGGCTAAACTAATAGAGGGCGTGCCAAAAATAAGTATTACAACAGGACCATATACTCGAATGGAGCAGAATAGCATCAAAACCCCAACAGCAGTAAAGAGCCACAGCCCAGAATTAAAAAGGCCAGAGAGGACCAGCAGTCCGACTGGAGCACAGTTGTGTATTCCTGCTGCAATTTCCTTTCTGTTTTGACTGAATGGGAATCCGCAGAGGTAAATCTGGTGTAAAGACGGTCTAATGCAACATCAACAAACTCATTCTATGATACACTTTGGTCCACAGGGCCAGACAAATGTCATAGCTTTGGACCTCACATAGAGGGACGAAATCTGAGAAAAGACAGAGTTTCCCCTGAACCCAAGCATGACGGCTAAAGAACCTGGTTATTTGCCAGTTTGTCCAAATCTACAAGTAAAAACAGCAACACGATGTAATATGTCCCATAAATGCAATTCTTTGATCAACATCATCACATTAACACCTTCCTTTCTCTCTCTGGGCCTTCATTCGTAAAAAAATAAAACAAAAAAAAAAATCCATATTTGTACATGGTGGAATTTCTTTGCATATCAAATGTACATTCTAGATCATGCAGTAGCACCATTGTTTCTTGAGGTCACTTCACATCTCAAGAGATTGTTCATTTTCTTCTCCTGCCGCAGTATTTGCCTTGGCAGCCCACGCCACCTGCGAACAAACGACACAATTAGAACCTACACTGGTGAGCCGGTGACAGGCTACACAGTAGAGACCCTCACAGAACCCGTATTCTCGTATATATTATTTTTATTTTCACCCCTGGGTTTTTACTTCTTTGGTTTTATGTACCAAAACTAGTCAAAATGTATTTCGACATGACCATGTTGGCTGCAACCCTTAAAATTCTGTTTCTGTTACTGTGCCTTTAAAGCTAATTGACACTATATGGCCAGGTATGCGAACACCCTTACTAATGACTGAGTTACGATTTCTAATAGGTGTGTGAAACAAAGGGCACACAGTCCCGCAGTGTCCGCAGATAAACACTGGCAGTAGAATGGGTCGTACTGAAGAGCTCAGGGGCATTTTCATTGGATACCACAGGCCAATTTAGGAAATGTCTGATCTGTTAAAGCTGCCCTGGCCAACTGTAAGTGCAATCTATCATTATGAAATAGACATGCCATGAAGCCACAACAGCTTCCCTGTTACAAGCTGGCCCAGGCTTCGGAAGCAAGAAGTGTGCATTAGGAGCTCAGTGGATTGGGTTTCCATGGCCAGGTGGTTACAAACAAGTCTAAAATCGATACAGAAATGTGTAACACACATCGCCACTGGACCCTGGAGCAGTGGAAATGTGTTCTCTGCAGTGATAAATCACTGTCTGGCAGTCTGATGGACCAATTTGGTATTAGGGGACATCAGGGTTAGGGTTAGGGTTATTCCTACCAGAATACACAGAGCCAATAATAAAGTTTGGTGGAGGAGGAATAATGGGCGGGGGCTATTGGGCAACTTAGATCCAATGTAGGGTGAGGTCAGTGCTGCATACAAATACATTGTATACAATTATCTGCTTGTGGCAACATTTTGAGGAAGCAAGGTCCAGCAAAACTGAGCCCCTGTTTGCAAAGTGAGCTCCACATATACATGGGTTGAGAAGTTTGATGTGGAGCACCAGTGGTCTTCACAGAGCCCTGACCTCAACCCAACTGGACACCTTCAGGATGAACTTGAAGATTGAGCAAAAAGCAGATACACGTGAGAAGCTCCACCCATTTCAGCCCAGACTTCTTTTTCCCACCAGCGTTTTTCTAAAAGAGTGGAAACTGTTTAGGGGGGCAACTTTATGTTAATAAGTGTGCTAGTCATGTGTCCACATACTTCTGAACTTACAGTGTATGTAAATGTGCTCTGTTCTGATTGGCTGTCCTGTATTATGATACATTCAAAGATCAGCCTACAGGCTAAACGGGTGGAGCGTCTCTCCAAAGTTATAAGGAATGTTTTTGCTTTTAGAACGAAGCCCATTACAGCCAAACAGGAAATAGCTCATTTACATGTCTTAAAGACACTGTAAGCAAGCCTAGTTGAGTCTAAGGAAAGAGGGATCAGGAAATGGTCATGTAGAAGTGAGTCAGACCCACACAAGTGCCGAACATGAGACTGCAGGATCTCTTTAGAGCGAAAGCAGGACAGGAAGCAGAGCAGGTGATTAATGCAGGAGGGATTAGTTCAGTCTGTGGAGTGTTTAGTGACGGGACGGGGGGGGGGCTGGGTAGCATTTGATCTTGTGGTCGTACCTCTGTATGCACCGCCCAGGAATCCCTGCAGTGCTCCGTATTTGGCTGCTTTTGCTGGAAGACAGAAAGAGAGAAATGTTTTACTGAACTGCCTGATTCGGTTAAAAATGCTAATTTCATCCAGAGACACAAATTCAGTTTTAATGACCTGTTTTTTTCTAAAAACCAAATAAATTTGGGTCTATGGGTGGGTCTATCTGTCTATCTATGTATGTATCTATCTATATCTTTTTTTTAATGTGTATCTTTCTGTCTATCCATTTATCTAACTGTCTCTTTGTCTCTCTAAATGTTTGTATCTAGCTATCATTTGTCTGTCTGTCCGTCTGTTTCGATCAGTCTCTCTATCTGTCTATATATCTAATTGTCTATTGTCTGGACATACTTCTGCTGATTTCTACAGAATGGACCAGCCTGTCTGTCTGTCTGTCTGTCTATTTGTCATTTCTGTCTGTCTATATCAAACTGTATATTTGTCTATTCGTCTCTGTCTGTCTATCCATCCATCTGTCCTTCTGTCTGTCTATCAGAATAAGCTATTCTTCATATTGCGTTACGGGTTTGTTCTGAGTGAACCAGCCTCCTGTGAAGTTCTGCAGGATTTCAGAGGTCTTGTTTAGATGAAACATTAGAACGCTTCTTAATCTGTCCCAGCTTTTAAGCCTGGCTTCTGCAAACATGCGATATCATGCAAATCCGGGGACGACGATGCCACGAACAGTGAACAGTGAGCTGGTGAACGTGTCACAGCAGGAGTAAAAGGAGGTGCTGTACCTTGCTGTGGAGTCAGTCCTGCTCCGTATCCTCCTGAAACAGAGAGCAAAGACTTTCATTAGTGACTCGCAGGATTAGGCAGAGGGTGCATTAAAAAGATACGCTGCTTTCTCAGGATGGATATAAGACCCCAGTGTAGCAATAAACAACTGCCACCAAGCAGAACACAACCCTCCAATGGTGTCTATCTGAAGGTCCTGAAGGTCTGGTGTCCAGCACAATTCCTACTCAAACACACTCACTAAATCCAGCCATCAACATGAACCAGGTGTGTTTGAGCAGGTAAATCACCAAACAGTGCTTGACTCTGACCCTCCAGGACCTCCAGAACCTCCAGGGCATCCAAGAGTAGGGCCTAACCTTAAAAATCCCCCTAAATCCAGTCAGAAAATCAGATGTGTCTCTTCGTGAGGTCATTTTGTGAGAGTTTTCACTTCTGTTAGTGGTTTTTACTTGTTTAAAGTAAACTCAGTCATGCAGTAAAATCTGAAAGTGTTAGTTTTAGATGGTCTGTTAACATAGTTTTACTTAGAAAACCAATCAACTATTATTTTTGTGTTTTTGTTAATTTCTCTCATGATGAGAAACATTCAGTAATTTGACCAGATCAGTGGTCACCAATCCTTCACCTGGAGATCTCCAGATGTTTTTCTCCAACCTTACTCTAACCTGGTGCCTCTGCCACCTTACTGAATGCTACAACCAATCAGGGGCTTTGGAAGTAGCTCATTAGCCTGAGCAGGTGTTGCAGATTGTGGCTGGAGCTGGGCTTCTCAGGAAGGTGGATCTCCATGACCAGGTTTGGTGACCACTGGACTAGATTTCAGAATCAGATTTTTTGCAGTGTTTTATTCTGAGGTTCTAAAGATGAAACACATTATTCTGCCCATTAAAGTACCTGTAAAGCCAAGAGCCTGACAGCTGAAACAGAAAACTAACGCTGTTCAGGTGGGCAGCTCAGATCCAGAGAGGCAAAATCCTCTTTCTGGACCCCTCAGCTGAGTTTCCAGGCAGCTGGAGCAAAACTCTGGGGGGGAATTTGACTCCCTGGGTCTGAGCTGCCCTCCTCTTCATGAGTCTGCTGGATGCAAAACCAACAGCCTTTTCAGCAGAAGGCCAGAGCTACACCCTCGCATCCTTTCCTCTTAATCCAGCAGTTGTGTTTGTAAAGCCAGGTTTTAGCAGGAATGCAGTGAAGAAGGTTCAGTTCTGTTAAACAGCACATGTAAGATAAAAAGCATGACAAAGATAGAAAAAAATAGAGAAGGATTAATGATTTCTGCAAACAAAACATTCCTGCAGAATACTTTTGGCCCAAATTAATATTCTAATTATAAATTACAGTGGCCCCCCTGAACTATCCTTATCCCCAGCAGAGAAGATTTAGTTCCCGTTTACTAGGAATCGTCGGAGCTGTCTTGACCAGAAATGGGTCCGGAGGACATTGCTCAGGGAAATGCATGCAACAAAAGACAATTATGTGCACAATATGAGGTTGGCGTGAGGCTTCAGCCACCACAACCAAACACACTTTGCATGAGATTTGCAGCGGAACCTGATATGACTTTACATAGCAAACAGCACAGCTCCACCAAACTCGCCCACAATTCAGCCTTTCATGAGTCCATCACATGTTCCCATCCGTCCCCATGACGATCGGAGCCTTCAGGCCAGCACTTGTGGGCGAGCGATAGTATTAGTGGCAAAAAAAAGTGTCCCATTGAATGAATAATCTTTTATATGTGGCAAAACCACATGAATAAATCAGGAGGACATCTTTTTTTCACCAGCAGTTACACTTGATTTCTGTTCTACAGCAGGAGCTCCATGATGTTTTGCATCATGGTCTCATTGTTTGCTCTTGATCGTTTTTAGGTGTTTCCTAAAGCAGAAAAAGCTCAACATCCAACACACAGAGAGAAAGAAAAAGAGTCCTCACAGCAATGTTCCAGCATCAGTACCTGACCTCACTAATGCTCTAATACAATCAAATCCTCACAGCAATGTTCCAGCATCAGTACCTGACCTCACTAATGCTCTAATACAATCAAATCCTCACAGCAATGTTCCAGCATCAGTACCTGACCTCACTAATGCTCTAATACAATCAAATCCTCA
>JBBJLR010000042.1:25139993-25151225 GCA_037577145.1 Brachypetersius gabonensis | reverse complement strand
CATACAGAGGGGAACTACAAGAACCTTCTCAGATCATACAGAGGGGAACCACAAGAACCTTCTCAGATCATACAGAGGGAAACTACAAGAACCTTCTCAGATCATACAGAGGGGAACTACAAGAACCTTCTCAGATCATACAGAGGGGAACCACAAGAACCTTCTCAGATCATACAGAGGGAAACTACAAGAACCTTCTCAGATCATACAGAGGGGAACTACAAGAACCTTCTCAGATCATACAGAGGGGAACCACAAGAACCTTCTCAGATCATACAGAGAGGAACCACCTGAACCCTCTCAGATCATACAGAGGGGAACCACCAGAACCCTCTCAGATCATACAGAGAGGAACCACCAGAACCCTCTCAGATCATACAGAGAGGAACCACCAGAACCCTCTCAGATCATACAGAGAAGAACCACCAGAACCCTCTCAGATCATACAGAGGGGAACCACCAGAACCCTCTCAGATCATACAGAGAGGAACCACCGGAACCCTCTCAGATCATACAGAGAGGAACCACCGGAACCCTCTCAGATCATACAGAGAGGAACCACAAGAACCTTCTCAGGCCTGTCATTATTGATCCAGACCAACAGCTTATAATTGACCTAAAGTCTGTCTGGTCTGCACTACACACTTACACACACACAAACACACTGACACACACTTACCTGTCGCTCAGAGCTCAGCTGAGCTCTAGAATCTGAGCCGTGTGAGTTAAAACCTCCTTGGTGCAGTAAAAACATGCAAATCTTCACTAACAATGACATTTATTGAATATTTATGGAATATTTATGGAATATCTGAGACAATGACTCATCGTGTGGTGTCATGGCCTGCAAGGTCAAAATCTTTATCTGGGAATTTTTCCCTTGGGGTGACGTAGGGGGTACAAGCTGCAACGCTGATGGAAACCAGGTTTACTGCAAGTTTAATGAATCAGACAGACTCCAAAATAATATTAAAAATGGATTTATAACTGGATCAATCCCACCAGGGAAAAGACAAGTGATCGTGAGAACATGCTTAGTTCCACCCAGCTGCACTGATTTGCATGAGCCTGTTTCAACTATTAGAAGCTCTTTCAGCCTCCCTTAACTAGTCCGAGAGAATCAGAGTCAGAGTCAGAGAGAGAGGTCAGTGATAGTGTGGTCAGGAATGAAGCTGGGACGTGTGGGTGCGGGCAGGAGTGAAGGTGTGGGTGTGGTCAGGAATGAAGGTGTGGGTGTGGCCAGGAGTGAAAGTGTGGGTGTGGTCAAGAATGAAGGTATGAGGTGAGGTCAGGAATGAAGGTATGAGGTGTGGTCGGGAGTGAAGGTGTGGGTGTGGTCATGAGTGAAGGTATAAGGTGTGGTCAGGAGTGCAGGTGTGGCTGTGGTCATGAGTGCAGGTGTGGGAGTGGTGAAGAGTAAAGGTGTGGTGTGGTCAGTAGCGAAGGTATGAGGTGTGGTCAGGAATGAAGGTGTGAGGTGTGGTCAGGGGTGAAAATGTGGGTGTGGTCAGTAGTGAAGGTGTGAGGTGTGGTCATGAGTGAAGGTGTAAGGTGTGGTCAGGAGTGGAGGTGGGGGTGTGGTCAGGAGTGCAGGTGTGGGAGTGGTCAAGAGTAAAGGTGTGTGTGTGGTCAGGAGCGAAGGTATGAGGTGTGGTCAGGAATGAAGGTATGAGGTGTGGTCAGGGGTGAAGATGTGGGTGTGGTCAGTAGTGAAGGTGTGAGGTGTGGGTGTGGTTAGTAGTGAAGGTGTGGGTGTGGTCAGGAGTGAAGGTGTGAGGTGTGGGTGTGGTTAGTAGTGAAGGTGTGGGTGTGGTCAGGAGTGAAGGAGGCTCAGAGAATTTTCTGAAGGTTCTCCTCAGTGCAGAGGAGATGGAGGTGTTTGGATGTTCTAGGGAGGTTCAACAGATGAGTTCCTCCCTGAAATATGTGGGCGGAGCTAAGCCTTCATTTCAGGTGTGGAGGTTTGGAGTGGAGGTGAACAGAAACTGAAAACACATTTCTCTAGAGTTTTTATATTTTTCGACCACAGTTTAAGAGAATGTGTTTATCCAAATATCTCACCATAAAGAAGAAGATTAAATACAGATATAGACTTGCTGCCTCGGAACAATAACGTTCTCTCGGTTCTATCTTTAAATTCTTACCCTTTTTGCTGTTTTATTGTCAAGAAAGTTCTCCACACAAACTTCTCGCCCAGCTTTTTCCATTCTCAACATGAGGTGGAGATAAAAATAGAGCCATTTCAGATGAAACCATGGAAACAGCTGCATAGGATCATTATATAGACAGTGAAGGCCAGAGCTCATGGAGCGTTCAGAGGATGGACTCCGTCTGGATGTAGGCCACCAGCTAGGGCCACTTCAGACCCTGAACTGATCATCAGAAAGCCAAGAGAAGTCCAGATAAAAGAAAAATTAAGAATAAGACTCTTTCCAGCCTGTTCCTCCTAAACAGAACTGAACTCAGTTTATCATCAGTATGTGATTTTGACCATTTTCTCCCACTTAAATTAGCATTTTCCTCTAATCTCAGCCAGATCCCAGTTTAAGGTCATAAAATGTTCTTTCTTTTCTCACACAGGTCTGACTTCTATTTGTTGCACATTATCAGATCTTCAGATAAACCAGAAGATCCAAAGAAAACCTAGGGTCAACCATATGTGACCCAGTACATCTGAAATTCCAGTCAGACAGTTTTAGGTACATAAGATTGTTAAAGAGATGAAAACTGAGAAGCTGAGGAGAACAGCCGAAGAACTTCAGTCTTCAGTTAACATTTTCATTTGCTCCTTAATTCTCCAAAAGTGTGGTTTAGAAGAAACAAGAGTTCAATCATCTCCAAATTAGTACGTTTTCGCACTCTACAACGTTACAGATCCTTAATGCTGATCTCCTCTTTTCGAATAAACAACATCAAGGTTTAAATGGGATGATCTCACTCTTCCCTGGGATCAGTGGATTCTGTTTGACAGGAGTAACCTCAGGCAGATGTTTGGGGTTCAAACCCAGCCAGGAGAGAAACACATAAAATAAACACATTGACTTCGAGTGTAAATACATTTGAAATCCTTTTATTGTGAGATGTTGCTCCACCACACCATGCAGCAGCAACACGTCTGGTCCTCACACACAACTCCACTCCTTCACTGTGTTCCTGTGGTTCTCCATTAGATTTAAAGCTCTAATGCTCCCCTACAGAGCCAAAACTAGACTATGACATTCTGACCAATCAGCTGATCAGACCACAGATCAGGCCACGCCCTCTACAGCATCATGCTCAGCCTCCTCCCACCTCTTCTCAAAGGTCCAAATCCTGCAACAAGACTATTCTGCACAGAGCATCAGAACAGCTAAGACCCCCAAAGTCTTCAAATGGAATCTGAAGACCCCCCTCTTTGCTCTGAGGAGAACATCTACATCTTCATATAACTTAACAAAAATTTCACAGATAAAAAAAAACTGTCCTCTGTGTGTGTGATCTGAAAATGTTGTGGTGGTTCCTCTCTGTGTGATCTGAGAAGGTCCTGGTGGTTCCTCTCTGTCTGATCCGAGAAGGTCCTGGTGGTTCCTCTCTGTCTGATCTGAGAAGGTCCTGGTGGTTCCTCTCTGTCTGATCTGAGAAGGTCCTGATGCTCCTCTCTGTGTGATCTGAGAGGGTTCTGGTGGTTCCTCTCTGTGTGATCTGAGAGGGTTCTGGTGAATCCTTTCTGTGTAATCTCAGAAGATCCTGATGGTTCCTCTCTGTGTGATCTGAGAAGGTCCTTGTGGTTCCTCTCTGTCTGATCTGAGAAGGTCCTGGTGGTTCCTCTCTGTGTGATCTGAGAGGGTTCTGGTGGTTCCTCTCTGTGGGATCTGAGAAGGTTCTGGTGGTTCCTCTCTGTGTGATCTGAGAAGGTCCTTGTGGTTCCTCTCTGTCTGATCTGAGAAGGTCCTGGTGGTTCCTCTCTGTGTGATCTGAGAGGGTTCTGGTGGTTCCTCTCTGTGGGATCTGAGAAGGTTCTGGTGGTTCCTCTCTGTGTGATCTGAGAAGGTCCTGGTGGTTCCTCTCTGTCTGATCTGAGAAGATCCTGATGGTTCCTCTTTGTGTGATCTCAGAAGGTCCTGGTTGTTCCTCTCAGTGTGATCTGAGAAGATCCTGATGGTTCCTCTCTGTGTGATCTGAAAAGGTCCTGGTTGTTCCTCTGTGTGATCTGAGATGGTTCTGGTGTAGGATTATCTTTATCTTTGGTAGAATCTCAGACTCTTAATGTAAGTCTGGGTTTACTGGTGTGAGACACATTTTCTCTCTGTAGATAAGAGTATCTGCCAAATGTTATGAACATGTGTCCTTACTGTCCTCCAAAAAGAAGTTCTTCAGAGCTAAATGCTCACATTTCCCCCCCCACTCTCTTTCCCCCCCCCACTATAAATTAGTCCAGCTCTTTACAGTGAGTGCAATCAACATCGAAGCTTCCAACTAATTGGGCTCCATTTAAAGTGTGTTTTCTTCAGGACCAGGATGGTGCAGCACGTTCTTAGTCATGTTTCCATTTAGTCTGATGAAAAAATGACCAAAAAATGAAAGACACATGAGAGCTGGAGCGATGTGCACTTGTAATTCTGAGCAGATTCCCAGATCAAAGGTAACCTCTCGCATTATCCAATTGGCAGTTGGCGCGTCATTTGCATAGTAATCTGCTGGCGTGGAGTTTGCTGGATTTCTGGGGCATCAGAAAACTGACGAGCTCTCCTGATTAACAGCTGGCGCCCTCGTGGACCGGCTCACGCAGAACGAAAAATGACAAGGCATATGTGGACAGCCGAGCGAAAGTAAACACGGTGATTAATGGCCGCGATAGCACAATTTTAGCTCTCGCGCTGCCGTTGCCGTGCAGGAACAGTGGGAAAGCATCTCACTTTCTCACATACTGTGGATGCCTGATGGCGAGAATGCTGTTTACGACTTTCCCGCATACAGGGGAAGTCCAGTCTTCTGTGCTGTCAGAGGCCCTAAAATTGCTCCCAGAAAAGTGACACCTAATGGTTCAGAAATGCCATGTAATGCTGGTTCCCACCACAGAGGACATTGGTTCTCATGGTCGCCACTGCAGTGAGAACAATCATGATTCCTGCCAGCTGTGTTTCCAACCTGTGAAATTGGAATGGCTGAGAATTACCCGAGGAAAATGGCCCCCATTTCATGTTGGCACGTCTTCAGTCGCTCTTGGGCGAGGTGAGGAACGATCACCCCATGTGTGGTGCCTTCAAACAGCAAAAAAAAAAGCAACAGGGGAAAGGAAAATTCCAAATAAAATCTCTCCTTTATCCGGCCTGGTTCTCTTAGACATGGCTGAGCTCAGTTTAACATCAGTATGAGATTCTGACCATTTTCTCACACTTCTTAAATTCAGCTCCTGAGAAAGAGATTCCTCTAATCTCAGCCCGATCCCTATTTAATTCATCCATTTTCTGTAACTGTAATCCTTACATGGGTCGCGGGTACCCGAAGCCTATCCCGGGGCCAACAGGCGTGAGGCAGGCGTGAGGCAGCCCACCACAGGGTGCACCTAATCAGATCTTCAGATAAAATATCAAAAGAAAACTCACTTATAAATGCGTCTGTGGTCAAATTAAAATTTGAACTACCAAAGTCAATGAGAGCAGCAAGTTTTTCCTTATTTCTCTTAAATGTGTCTTGAGGGGTGATTTAGAAGAAACAAGTTAGACTTGCTTTATCACTAAATAAGAAGATGATTTATTTCTGATCAGACAAAGAAAAGGCTGCAGAATTTTTCCCTTGGCCAGCAAGAGGAGAAGTCATCGCACCTTGCACGTCCGATGATTATCGTCATGCGTAAAGAATCGGTATTTGGATTTTCAGGGCTCATGTTTCCTCTCGTTCATTTGTTCTAATCAGCTTTTACTCCCATTAAACCCGCTGAGACAGTGGAGCTTGCTGTGAGAACAGAGTGGCTAGTTCTAGTAAAGTATGCTGGAAAAATACTCGAAAATCCCTGAAGGCGTCTGCGTGGAGCGGTGCTAAAATCATAACAAATTCAGAGCTTCGCGCTGGTTTGGAGATGTACATTCGTGTTATAATAACCGCTACAAAGGCCTAATCAATCTTGATGAAAGGCTCAGAGAGTCAAGACCTGTAATTTTCTGGCCTGAACGGCTGGAGAAGTAAAAAAGAACATCTAACACACCTTGTTAGGTCTCACAGATCTTGATAAGTGTGCGCTTTGAACAGCTGGAGAGGGTACGAGCGTCCTGAAATCATCGTGTGAGGCAACGTCTGCCGATGTTCCTATCAGATGGGAGGCGTGACGGTCCCTCGGCGCTCGTGCATCTCGGGAATTTTCCCACATCTTTGACACTGTTGCTTTAAGCGCCGATAACGGTCTTCAGGAGTGGCTCATGCCAAGCAAAGCAACGGGGAGTTCAGAAATGCAGGCTGAGGGCCAGGGAACTTTGCGGTGGGCGGAGGATGCAGCAGAGACCCACCCCAAATGCATGAGGGGCAAGAGATACTTTTTTAAAAATGACTTGCAGCTCACGCTCCCTAATAGATGACCCTCTTGTTTTTTTCCCCTGACTCTTAAGAAGACTTATTAGTGCAGATGTTTGCACAGCTGCAGCCGTCAGAGGCAGAGCCGGGAACACTCCCTCTCAGACATGGCGCGCAAAGAATGGGGGGATAAAACAAATTAGATCACCCTCAGGTTCTCGCGAAACATGAGAGGCTTCTGTCCGCAGCCTCCTCCATCACTTCAGGTGCGATTCGGACCAAAATGACAGGCAGGTTTCAGGATGCTTTGCTTCAGGATGTGTCCATCAACATTCTTCCGCGCCTGACAAACGGAGCCAGAGTGTTCCCATTCTTGCAGATGATGACTTTGTGACTCTGAATTTCATATTTTTCCAGTTCCATCTACTCCAATCTCTGGTCATTCTTGAAAAAAAAATCTTAGAATTGATGTCAAAATTTACCAGAGGTCATTATATGAGCATTACTCACAGTGGATTAAAACTGATGTCTCACTTTTACAACTGGAAAACAATGAAAATCGAGTCACTCGAACCTCCTGTAAATGCACCTGCATCCTAATTTTAGAGGGATTTGTTGTTTGAAATAACTCTGACAGCTGTTTGTATTGCCATTAACTTGTACGGATATTAAACAAGGCCACATCTGTTCTGTTTCCACATTTTCACATCACACAAATATGATTGGGGTAATTAAAGAGGGGCTGGCCAAAATCCACATGCTGTGGCATTTGTCCATCCGAATGGCATTATTCTAAACTATTAGTGCCCTGAGGCACCTGCTAGTCAACAGTCGCGCACCGTTATTTGGGGTCACGTAAACAGCTGACGGATGAAATTACGGAAAGAGATTAAACAGGAAAAGACGCGATGTAGACGTTCAACCAAATTGCTTTCAGGTGGATGCGAGCCGTGTGTCGCCTGGAAACCTTTGAGAACATCCCTGTCCATTCTGCCGTGCCTACGGAATGACGGCACGTCTGCGGGGAAATGGCCGTATGCCGTTAAGTTCAGAGTGTGTTTGTGTGTGTGTGTGTGTGTGTGTGTGTGTGTGTGTGTGTGTATAAGGAATAAAACCTTCACATTACATTTCGGCCCTTTCCGTATGAGAGTAACCGGCGAGGACCGAGCCCAGACTTCTTGGAATTCCATTTTTCACTTTGGGGGAATGGTATCAGATGGGATTAGAAGTGGTGCTGCTCCGCTTTCCCAAGAGAACCCAGCTCAGAGCCGAGGTATCCATGCAATCCAAATAGAGATACCCCCCCACCCCACCCCCCCTCCCCCGGCCTACAGAATTAATGCCTGACGTAGGGAGAGAGATTCCGATGCTCAAAGGAAAAATGTTTGTGCGATGCTCTCGGCGTGCCTGAGTTCACTGATGATTTAGTCTGGCTGGTGGGACGCCTGGACGCTTCATCATCCCGCTCCTTTTCCTCCGTGCCAGCGGAGGCAGAACAGGGCTCCATCCATCCAGGCAACAATCACACGTCAACAGATTTCGCTGTCCAGCGTCGGGGCGGCCGTCCAGGCGAAATGTCCCGGGGATCAGAATTCAAAACACACCAATGAATCCACAGGGACTCCCTGCGACCCGGCGAAATGCAAGGCAGTTTATTTATAAAGCACATTTTAAAACAGAGGATGACCCAAAATGCAAAAATGTATGCAAAAAAAAACTTGTAGGCAAAAGAAAATAAATCTTTATACGAAATGTAAAAAATTGGCAGAAGGCAGAAGATCTGATATCAGAAGGGACAGTTCCAAAGATTTAATTTAAGTCCGTTTATTTATTGAACACATTTTTAAGCAACAGTAGTAAGTAAATAAGGTTAAAAATACTCAAAAACAAGAAAAAACAAATTAGACATACAAAAATGTCAGATCTGATATCAAGAGGCAGACCTTCCAGTGTCTGGCGGCTGGAACAGAGAACCTTCCGCCACCCCGAGACTTCATTCCTGATCTTGTGACCACAGGGAGCCGCTAACTGAAGGACCTTCTGGAGATCTTGCTGCTACACTGTGGAGCTTTAAAGACAACAGAAGGTTTAAATCTATTCTAAGCCTCGATGGCAAACAGTGGAGAGAACCCAGTGGTTCCTTTTCCTAGAAGCTGTTTCCCACATATAAGGAGCTGCAATAATCAAGGCGTAAGGTGGCAAAAACATGAACAACCGAACTCATCCCCAGTAATCCGTGCAAACATGCAAATATTTCCCCACAAAAGAATCTCACTGTCCAGAAGGCCTTCTTTGATGCGTTCGGTTGTGATTTATGTCCCAGGATTAAAATAAATCCCTACAAAGAGCCTCGCTGAATTCCGAGAGTGGCTCGCATTCTTCCGCAGTCAAATATACAACATCTTCTTCTGCTCATATTCCCTCTTTTCTCATCCCCCATCCTCCACATGACGGATTCATCTCTCTGTCTTTCTCCATTTCTCCATGCCTTCCCTCAGTCCGACTCCACTCTTCACCCACCTGTCACTGACACCCCTGAACACCACCCCCCCACCCACCCCCCCCAAACATAAACACAACCAAAAGCATCAGGGTTTGAGCTGGACATCAAATACCCAAGCAGTCAAAAGCTTTTGCATGTCGTAGGTTTTTACCACTTAATCAGTTATTTCATAAACTGCAAATGTTTATTCTGGTTAAACTCTGATAAGTTGTTGATTGAAATGAAACAAGTTTCCTTTCTAAGATAAAAGAATCGGTGACAGTGCAGGTCTGACTCCTGCTTGTGTGGTGATGGTGAAGTCAAGTAGTGAACATACTGTCAATTTATTTGTTAGCAAAGGATACTGAGTTTATTTTTTTGAAAATGTGTAACATCCAAATGCATGAGAAAGTGAGGGTTGATGGGGAGGAAAATGCAACAAAGACCTGCTTGTGGTTTTGCTGTTTTTGAGCATTTGAAGAAAGATCATGCCTCAACATCCGGGACCTCACTGAGGCTGAAGCCTTGCTGACATCAGAAAAAGAAGAAAAAATAAGAAAAAACTAAATTCTCTTCGTCAAGCTGAGTTTCAGGTTATGGTTGTAAATCTCTCTGAGACACTCAGAGAGAATTAGTTTCATATAAAAAGAGTCCCTAAATGTGATTGATGATCACCGTCTCAAACTCTAAATCTTATTATTTCAGTAAATCTTACAGTAAATACTGCTTTTTTGTCAGATGTTTTTCCTTTATCTAGTGATTCCTGTCTCATTTTCAATGTATAACTTTCCAGTGTCCAGTAATTAGCTGACATATTTTGCAAAAGTCCGATTTAAACTGCACTGCAAATAATTATATCATTATATAATAAAAAATTTTAAAATGATATTGCTAAAATAAGCAATAATATCAGAATACGGGGAAAACAAGACATGCCTGCTTGAACATGATCTTTCTGTTGTCGAGGTCAGAGAGTGAATTACCCCTCCATAACTGGGGGGTACTGCCTTCCTTACACTGCTAAGAAACACCCCCCACCCCCCAAACTGATATTATGGCTCTTTTGGGGGGGTCTGGGTCTTGATCTGTGGGTACAGTACCCCCTGTAATTCGAACCATGGTCGAGGTTTCGCTTCGTTTAGTTTCTTCATTTGCCGAATGCAATAAATATCTTCATCATTTCTGCGATAATTTCTACTTATTTTGCTGATTCCTACAAATCTCACTCAGTAAACACAGCTTTTACCCCATTGGCTGATTTTCCTGCTGAATAGACTCCTTCTGGAGTTTGCTTCCCTATTGTTTATTTCTGCTTCACCAGGCTGGCAGTGTAGGCCCAAGGGCCTGTCAATCATCCTTGCTCATCAGAATATTAGGCCCCACCCAAAAAGTGGAACTGAAGTTGTTTTATTTTTAGGTTTAGTCATTTCCTTTGGGGGTTTTTTGTTCTTTTTTAAACTTTACCGGATGTTCAATATAGTTTTAATAGCATGTGTTTATAAATGCACCTTCTGGTTTTAAGCTGGAAAATAGGTTTCTGAATCAGCTTAGCTTAGCACTTGGCTGCGGAAAAGCCAAAGTGGCTGTGTCTATTTTTCTATCTAGCCTGCTGGGAAAAACACAGTTTCCTGCTGGTCAGAACTGCTTATGGGAAGCGCAGGTCCGTTTTCCAAACAATCAGAAATCAGTTTACACACGTCTTTATGAAAAGCGCTCCACTTGCAGCGCTGCTGAACTCAATAATGACTGGACAGTCATCTCTTTCCACTCAATAATGACTGGACAGTCCAGTCACGCCCAGCGAGAGCAGGCCAAGATGGACCACACACACTCACACACACACACCACATACACACAAACGCGCCTCACCTATCATGTTGCCAAGCCATCTGCTTAGCCTTTGATCCCGTGTGAGCTGTTTTTTTAGGGGGGAAATAAAAAGCAACCATCAATGTGGAGATGGTTTGCAAAAACGTGATGGCTGCAGGGACTGACTGTGACCACACGGTGGCGCCTGTGAGCCAAAGAAAAAGGCAAAACTTCCCTAAACTCAGTGAGGCCTGTGAGGACGACTCCGCATGCAACAGCCTGGATGAAGATTCATTAAGAGATTACAAGAGTAAAGATTTATTTAGTTTTACAATAATTCATACTTTGTTAATGCACATGTTCATTTTACACAAATGGCCACCCTACCCACCCAGAGAGAGAGAGAGAGGACAGTTATACTGAGTGATGGGGAGAGAGAGGACCACCCTACCCAC
>JBBJLR010000042.1:25110809-25139893 GCA_037577145.1 Brachypetersius gabonensis | reverse complement strand
TGCAAAGCTGCATCAGAGCAACAGGTGATGTTTTCAGTATTAATCTACAATGTAGCCCATAATAAACACAGAGGAAACCGTGGAATGAGAAGGTGTGTCCAAACTTTTGACTGGTAGTGTAATTCACTGAAACTTATTTATAGTATTTACACTCAGCATGAGTTGAAACTGGCAGGAGCGTTTAAAGCGAACGGGGTGAAACACTGAGGAGTCACTGTGGAGCGCGTTTACCTGGTAGGTGACATCAGGCCTGGCAGCCTCAGAGCTTCCACCTCCTCCGAAGCCTCCAGTCATGGCGTGGCCGATGGTGTGTCCCACAGCGGAGCCAACGGCCACGCCCGCCGCGGTGGTGGCCATCTGCGCAAACATCCCGGGCTGCCTCGGAGCCGCAGGAGCGCCCACCGCGGATGGAGGGGCGGCAGCAGGGGCCGGGGCGTAGGACGGGGGAGGTGCTGCCCTGGACACAGGTGGGGGTGCCGGCCGGGAGGAGTAACTGTAGAGCAGACAAACAAACACAAGGCCAGGTTAGATCATATAATCACTGAAGGACAAATAGCTGAAGTGTTTCTGGTAAAGAAAAATCTGAGAAAAAAAAATGTGCTTGACTGTTAAAAGAGGGGGAAAACAAGTAAATTCAAGTGAAACGCATAAGTCACACATCAGAGTAGTATCAGAAACACTAACAGTAAGAGTCATTATACTGATGAATAATGACACAGATCAGACTACTGATGTAAAACCGGCATGACGCAGGATTCCCAAACTGGTGCCAGTATTTTCTAGTCATGAGCTGCAGATATTATGCGGATATTGTTTCAACAACTTCAGCTCAAATGAGCTGCATTCATAATTTAGATTATTCCTGCAGTGCCTGTCCAAATCATACAAGACAGTATGTTTAACTGAATATCCAGTTTACACCAAAACCTCATCAGAAGAAAAGAGAAACATTTAAGCATTAAACTGTGAACTCGAGATACAGAAGAAAAGCAGGATTTTTTTTCCAGCTGTAAAAGATAAATATGAGGTCTTACACATTCTTGTGCAAATATTATTAAGGCAGACAATTAAGTAAAAGAACAAATCATGTAAGTCATACAATACAATGTCTACAAATCGTCACACAAACACAATCTTTCTTTCTCCTAAACACACACACTGAAAAAAGACACAAACATGAACTGTTCCCCCATAAACAAAAAATAACAATAAAACCACATGGACTTCTACCCACATAAACACATTCTGTTTACTCTCACGTGTTTGCACATTTGCAAATTTAATCTTACATAGGTTTTATAAGATCTTTTATATTATTTGATGTACTGTTACATAACATTTTATATTCTGTCAATGACATTTAGGGCCATTTTTGCACAGGTGGGCTATTATTTCTCATCCAATTCTCAGCGTTTTTGCACATTTACTGAAAGCTGTTATCAGATTCATACACTGTTAGAAAGCAGTATCTGATACAGTGTGGTATTCACTATCTCTGTCCCATAATACTGTAATGTACTTTTAAATTATTGCACTTTATGGTGTTCTGTGTTGATCCTGGAGGACTTTTAAGAACTGACTTGCATATAATACAATGAAGACCAGTAAAAATCAATAAAAACAGGATAGAAAATCACACAGAAAAGCTTCTTTCAGGAGGGACTTATTGTCTAGGATGAGTAGGGAAGTGGTAAGATAAGGTAGGTGAGGTTTTAAGGAGGTATAAGTGGTATTTCTCTGCTGTGACCTGCTTTTAGAACTGCTGTGAGTTAGCTCCAGAGACTAACCGGGCCGGGTTAAAGCCCTCTTACCTCGGAGGAGCCATCCTCGAAGTCCGGCTACGACTTCCTCTCGGCATCTTAAAATGTTCTGATTAATTAGAAGTGTGTTATAAAACTCTGAACTCTCCTAGACTCTAATTCTCTTGTTGGCTAAAGCTAGTTCTCCTCTCTGCTCGACCTTCTGACGGACTCAACACTCACGAGGAACTCAGAGTGACGCAACACAGCAGAGGACTTTTATCTAGTGACATAACAGAAAGCGTGTCACTAGAGGCGTATTATTATTATTATTATTATTATTATTATTATTATTATTATTATTATTATTATTATTATTCTTATGCTTATTATTGTTGTTGTTGTTGTTCTAGTTGTTCTTATTATTGTGGTGTTATTATTATTATTATTATTATTATATTTTATTATTATTGTTGTTGTTGTTGTTGTTGTTGTTCTAGTTGTTCTTATTACTGTGGTGTTATTATTATTATTATTATTATTATTATTATTATTATATTTTATTATTATTGTTGAAATTATTATTGGTGGTGCGGCTGGTGCTGGTGTGTGTTGTTAGTGTTATTTTCATTTGTATTTTTATTAGTAGTAGTAGTAGAAGTAGTACAGGTAGTAGCTGTAGTAGTAGTATTGTTATCAGTAGTAGTATTTTGTTATTAATATTAATGTTATTATTATGTAGATGCTGTTTACAATGTGTAATAATACATGCTTATTAAATGCAATATACTGTGGAATAGAGATATATTTATATTCTATATTTAACCACTGTTTATAACTGTTTATAACTATCAACACTGTCTTTACACATAGTAAGTTAGAATATATATCATTTATGTTTAGAATTTTTGTATTTATAAATGTTGCACTGGTTACATTTGTCTGCTAAGAGGACATTCGAGTAAGAAATTCGTTGATTCAAGGAAACTTATTATTAGTAGTAGTAATGTTCCTACTGCATATTTACACACAATAAATATGTAAACATTAAAAATAATGATGCATATGAAAATGTAGATACCCTATATCATTATCTTTATTGTTGAATATAGAAAACATTTAATAATTGATATAGAATAAATGTATATAATGTATATAATTGTATAAATGTATATAAATGTATATAAATGCATATAATTGCTACAAACTACGCGTTTTTAACAATTTATAAACGTAGAACGAAGCAATTAAAGTGCTTTGTTTCTTTGGTTGCTGTTGTTGTAATATAATAATAATAATAATAATAATAATAATAATAATAATAATAATAATAATAATAATAATAATAATAATAATATCGTGTTTGTGATGTATTGTGGTGGCTGTGGCGCTTCCTACTTGTTTTGACGCGACTCGAAGCGCTGTTACAAACCTCGGGGAGTTCATGGCTGGAATCACTTTTTAGTGATTTTATTTTTGAAAAACACATCTTTATCTCTCCCTGTTCCCTATTTTGTGCTGGTTTTGGAAGTCTGGATTTAGTAATTCGCTCAGAGAGGTATTGTTTATGCGCTGCCGTGTTAGCCTAGCGCTTAGCTTAACCTGGCTAACTGACACTTAGCCGAAAATAGTAAACACTCTATAACTTTAAACTTAAAATAACTCCCCAAACGCTCGAGGAAACTGTGAAATCGGTGTTAATGTAGGAGAAGCAAAGCCTTCTAGAGAAAAAGAAGTCGTGTTATGTGTTAGAAACAATAAAATAAGCTTAAATATGTTCCCGTGTCTTTGCTAACAGGCTAGCTGAGTAACAAAAATGAAAAACAAAACAACGACAAAAATGTCTGTCTGTGAAGTATGACGAAGTAAAAACACTTTAAGAAGCGTTATATACATGTGTAAATACACATGGCAGCATAGAGAAACACGTTTTACTAATGTTGTCAAGTAGATTAGCCAATTAGTGCTAGAACAATAGTTTGATAGTGAGTATTATTATTATTATGGTTATCATTATTATTAACCAGATTTACACAGTATTTAATTCCTACAATGTTTAACGATGTTCCACAATAAAATACCGCAGCGAAGAAGAAAACAATTAAAAAGAAACAGAAAGTGAAACAGTAAATTAGTAAAAGAAATCAAAAGTATGAATTTAAACGACATGCATGCAATATAGGATTGGGCATAAGCGAATAAAAAAGGCATAACAATTAAGTAGAAAACAAAACAGTTCATAAATTATTTACCACAATTTTTAAAAGTGTTTAAATGTATGTGCCTGTTTGACAATAATAGGTACATAATGTTAATAAGTAAGGTGATACACTTGGTGATATTAATAATAGTGGTAGTGTTCAGATCTGTGCTATGGGTAAAATATAAGTATTGCAAATGTACTGCAACATACTGAGTTTGCAATATCTCTAAGTATAATGAAGGTCCCCTATTGTAGATCATGTGTAGTATCTGTTCTCATCAGTTCAGTATTTGATACTTACTCTATATGAGGACTACATATTAAATTGATTTTTAGATTGAGTAGACAGAAAAAGGCCTTGCTCTGTCCATTACATGCATCAACATGATTTTGCAGTACTTCCAGGAAATAGGGACAGCTGGTGGACTAGTGGTTAGTGAGCTGCCCCTGTTATCAGAAGGCCATTGGTTCAAATCCCAGGACTGCTAGCGTCACCACTGAGGAACTCTTGAGCAAGACACGGTCCTCACACTCTGCTGCCTGGGCGCCCCTCCTTGGTCGCAGCCCACTGCTTTACTTGGTGAATGGGTTAAATGCAGAGAAAGAATTTCACACATTTCACACTGTGGGCTGTGCTGTGTTCTGCTGTGACTATAAGGGGCTACTCTACTTTACTTTAAATCCTCCAGTTGCTGATATGAACCGCTCTGTTCCACAGATAAGGAGAGCAATGTCCTACTACTCTTCCTCCTCGTCTCGCGGTTCCTCCCGCAACTTGGAGTGCAAAGTGTATGTCGGTGATCTGGGCAGCGGAGCCGCTAAAGGGGAGCTGGAGAGAGCCTTCAGCTACTACGGCCCCTTGCGCAGCGTTTGGGTGGCTAGGAACCCACCCGGCTTCGCCTTTGTGGAGTACGAAGATGCCCGGGATGCTGAGGATGCTGTGAAGGGAATGGATGGAAAGTGAGTGTAAATCAGTGTGTGTATGCAGAAGATCCGGTCAAATTTCTTAATTCTGCACAGAAATCAAACTAAATCAAACTGAATTCTGCAGATAAATTTGCCATATTTTTCACGTTTTAATTTGTTTTAACTTAAAACATTCATCAAAACATGAATATGTTGAAATGCTGGAACATGACTGAATGTGTGCTTGTACATATTTAGGAGTAGTTTTGTCTTGATTCACTTTCCCCTCATGCACGTGCGCACACAAAATATTCAAAGACAAAAACGCAGGACGCATTGATAAGGATCACTGTGCAGACCATTTTCTTACAGAACAGCAGAATGTGAATTTTAGATCTCTGCAGTTTTTTCCATGTTGTACTGTTGATTTCGTGGTCTTTCAGGGTTCTCTGCGGTTCTCGGATTCGTGTGGAGCTGTCCACAGGCATGTCCCGGAAGAGTCGATACGGCCGACCCAGCCGTCGCCAGTTTGACCCTAATGATCGATGCTATCAGTGTGGAGACAGAGGCCATTACGCATACGACTGCTATCGTTTCAGCAAGAGAGGTCGGCGCAGCAGGTATGTTCTTTATCGGGACACTCCATGTTGTTTATCCTCAGCAACACTCAGATCAGAGGTGTCAGCAAAGCTGCTGTGGCTGCAGGTTTTCATTCCAACCAATCCAGAGCCTTACCTGGTTCCACCTGGTATCAGTCTTCAAACAGGAAAAAAACCTGCAGCCCCGCTGGCCTAGCTGCTGCTTCCTCTTCCACTTTCAGCTGCTCCAGATGTTTTTCTCTGAACATATGTGTCGTCAGTTGGGTTGGAGGTTTAGTTTTTATTGTACTTTTTATTTACCTTTTGGACAATTTTCCACAAAGGGCTTTTAAGCTATTACTCACTGGAATGACAAAGTATAACATTCGAGATAATTAGATTCCCTGAGTTGAGTGCTGCTGGTCATGAGGGGAATCTCTCTCTGTTGCTGCACTAAACTAAACGAAGAACAGCAGTATTACTAGGTGTCTTTGAAAAGCAGCTAGTATAAAGTCTGTATGATAAACTACTCTTCCGTTACTTCAGTCACTTCATAACTTAACTTCCCATTATAACTTTGAGCTGGAAAACGGTTAGGTCCCCAATACAGAATAGGAAACATTCACTAATTGAAAGTTTAATTCTGTTAAATCTATACAAAGTCAGTCCTGAGGCATGGAGCTTCTTGTCCACTGTACCTAAAATGATTAGAGCGTTTGACCCAAACAGAAGGTGGAGGCCCTAAACTGTCTTTTAGTAGAAAACAGTGACTCTAAAACATTAGATATCAAAAATCATATTCAGCATTTGATATTTTAAACTCTTTAAAATTGAGAAAGAAATGGGGTGGTGGTTGCGTAGTGGGTAGGATACTTGCCTCTAGACCAAGAGGTCATGGGTTCGAATCCCACCTTCAGCACACCACCACTGGGTTCCTGAGCAAGACCCTTAACCCCAAGTTGCTCCAGGGAGACTGTCCCCTGTAGTTAGAGAATGGAAGTTGCTTTGGATAAAAAGCGTCTGATCAGTGCCGTAAATGTAAATGTAAATCTTCGCTGTTCTATCAGAAGTCATTTTAATTTTCCTGCCAGCGTGATGCAGTTTCCTGTTAAACAGCTGCTGTTTCGTGTGGTTTTGGGAGATAAATGAGCAAATGAAACAGCAAATTCAGTCATCCCAGTTCAGCTGCACAGTATCAGTCTGTAATGTTTCTGCAGGGCTGTCCTAGCTGCATTTTCCTCTTTTTGTTTCTGTGGCAGGTCCCGTTCTCGGTCTCGATCCAGGTCCAGGTCAAGGGGCCGCCGCAACCGCTCACGCTCCCGCAGCCGCAGCAATGACCGGTCGGAAATCTATCACTTTTTTATTTGAAGAGAATCTAATTGTTACGATCAAACAAAATTATGTTTTATAGTTTAGGTGAGATGCAGAGTCCGTACATTACTGTACAAAAGTCTTGAGCCGACCATCATTTCACCTTGTTGGTGCAAAAGTACTACTTTATTCCTGTCAAACTGTCTTAACTATCTTTGGCATATTGAATAGATTAAATGAAAGAAACAGGAACAAATGTTTTACTGACAGGCTGCGAAGTGCCTGAAGATACAAGGAGCCTAGATAAAGGAGCTCTGCCCACTCAGCATTCAGCACCACCAGTATACTGATCACCGCCTGATCATCTGTAATAATCTGCTCCTGGTTCTTCACTGGTTCAGGACTTCAGTTAGATGTGCATCTTGATGATTTGAAACAAAGCATTTTTTTCTCCTATAAATAAACATCTTGTTCCTTTGTGTTTTCATAGGAGATACCGTTCTCCCTCATATTCGAAACGCAGGAGCAGGTAAGCAGCCAGTGCTGGACAGATTACAGTACACATAAAGCAGAGAGGCTTTAATACGTGAGCACTTTCAACCCCATAACTTTTTAGGAACTTGCTTTTAAATTTTCATTCTCATAAGTACTAAACTTAAAACTTAGTAACTTACTTAATATTTCATTGGGGTTAAAAAATAACTTGTTTCTGGCACAAAATTTCTGGCATAATTCAGTATTTAACAAATTAATTCAGTATGGTCTCATATGAAATGTTCTGTTCTTTTAATTCTATATTAGTTAAATTTTTTGTTGTTTAACAAACTTTTCATGCTTATTTCATCTCTTTAAAACTTGCCTTGCCTAGAGGTAATTGTTCACAGTTGAGGTGAATGGAACCAAACATCTGCCTCTAAAAACTCCCTCATAGGAATTTACTCTAAGAAAGGGTTATAGTTGTGATGCCTGTCACTCAAGACATTGTTCTGCCAGATTTTTGAGAAGCTTTTGGTCCTTTCATGGTGGAGGGATACATGCAGGTCGTCATGAGACAAAATAGTCGCCAAAGAAAATGATTTAGTTCAGATTTTCCACTATTTTACCCTAAACATCCATACAAACACTCAGAGACTTGTATTGTTTACTAGGTTCACTAACAGGTGTTTGAAAATTTTTTAAAATGTATAATTTCACATCAGACCACTCTGAATGAATCTCCAGTTTGGAACTGCACTGAAATTATATTATGTCTGTATTTACTAATAAACAAAGTTCAGAACTGTTTATGGCATAGAACAATCACTTGCCAATGAAAAACAAGTTAACTCTCTTGCTTTGAAGGTCTGCTTCTCCAGCCCGCTCAAGGTCCAGGACTCCAGTTCGGAGGTAACACGGTGGTCTGTGACCTTTATTCATTTGTCACTCTCTTTGTGAACTAGACCTTACTTTAGAAAACTCTCTTTTTGTTCCAGTCGCTCTCGATCTCGCTCTGGCTCCAGGTCTGCGTCTCGCTCTCGATCCAGGTCCCGCTCGCCCAGCCCAAAGAGGGGCAGGTAATTTTTTTTTGGTCTCCAGCAATATCACACCTGCTTCTCTAAGTGCTTTACTTTATAATTCTTCTGACCAGTTATGTGATTGTTTAAAAGCATGTTTGTAAATGACAAAATTAAATAATGAATTAGAATGTATTGTAGGCCCCGTAGAGATCACAGACTGAGAAAGTGACATACATGCACAGTCAGCTTAGACTAACTTGCTGCTTATAATCAGAAGAAAGTCTGGTTTAGATAAGAATAGTCCACCACACACAGCTTCCCCCACCAGGGAAGGCCGGCTTACACCAGAGCCTGACCACGCAGACGGACAACCTTCGACGGAGATGGATGGACCCAGCAGGTGCAGGGGAGGCGGAAAATTAGAAGTTAGAGATGCTGACCCATTCTGAAAGCAAGCCCAGCCCATTCCCATTATATATAAGCTCAGGAAAAGTGCCTGGATTCTAAAAGGACTTGTCCAGGCCATGCTTAGGTATTAGAGCTTACTCACACACACACCTCCAAGAGCCAGAGTTTTTTTTTTGTTTGTTTGTTTTATTTTTTTATTTAAGGTCAGGGGTGGTAGAGGGAGGGGCGTTTTTATAAAATTTGGGGAATCTTCTCTTCTCTCTTCTCCCTCAGATTCAGCCTCATGTTGCTTAGCTACAGAGGGTGACCGAGATCGCAAACTCCAAAAAAAAAAAAAAATGTTATGATCAGACACCGGTGACCAATTGCTGCAGGCTGTTCTTGTTTTTTTCTAAAGAGTGTGGGAGTCGACGGCTCAAGCACTGACCAGGGTTCATCCTTGCCATGTTAAGCGTCCTCCAGGAGGGTGACAAAAGAGCTTACCTGAGATCAGCCTCCGCCACGGTGAATTAAAGAGGTCGTCCGACGCACAGTTCTGACGAGACGCCTCCTGCGCGTACACAAACAGTTGTTCCACCCACCCCACTCCTATCCCTGAACCCATGCACTACTACTACTACTACTGCAGACCAGAATGCCCCCCTTCCCTCCAAAGCTCCGCCTTCTTGCTTAGCTTCTGAGAAGGGTGTGTGAGAGAGAGAGAGAGAGGAGAGAGCTGGCGAGAGATCAGACTTCAAGACCCTCCGAGAGTGTCTTCGAGTTCTAGCATCCGTCGCTTCTCTGTATGTTGTTTCCGCCACTGTCTCCTAAAGGTAACCAAAACCCAAGAGTTAATGTCCTTCTTGATATGAGCCCTGGTTATAGACCCAGATTCTTTTGTAAACATTTGATTAGTACTGAGCGTGTGCAGAGCATGCTCTGATTAACACCGCTGTGAGTGACTGAGTGAGAAAAAGAGAGAGCCTCCGTTTCAATACTGTCTTAAACACCCCCAGAACCAACTTACAGGAACGATCGGATGAAAAATCTAAGGTCCGCAGCGCTCCACTGACCCTAGATGCTTTCGATCAGCCAAGACATGCTTGGGTTCTGTATTTTGCTGTTTTAAGTTAGAATTAGAGCTACGAAGTGGGAGATCTCAATACTTTTATATGACAAACTCATGTATGAGCTAAACCCATCACTATTACTTTGTGTATTTTGTCTACACTGTACATATAACCCTTATTTATACACTGTCCACTTCATTACTGTTTCTAACATTTAATATACTATACATATATTACTCTTTATTGTACAGTAACACTGTACATGCTGTAAGATAAGTCATCACTTTACTTATCTGTAAATAATACTATTACTTGCACTGGTTTGATTTTATTGGTTCTGTATTTTAACTAGAAATCAGTAGCCACTAAAATCTTAAACCATAAACACATCCCCAAAACACCTCTTGACCCTCAAACAACATCTAGCTCCTTATTAAGCACATGGTTTTAGAAAAGTATGTCTTACCAAGAGCTATAAAATTGAACAGAATTATTAATTGCATATTAATATTTATAGTATAAGAATATAACTCAATATTTTGAAACCCCCTTTAAGCGCTTGATTTAATCCTGCGATGCCTGCATTAAAACCTCATGTATTCATTCATGGTTTCTTTTGGAACAATTTTAAACTTTTAATGCAAAATTGAGAAATCACAACCTCGTATATATTTAAACCAATTTAAACCAAGCAATTTAGGTTTTTAAAACCAGCAAATTTTGCAATCGTTTACTACATCAAGCATAGAACAGGTTGCGATATATTGAGTGTACTTGACTTATTGTCCAACACTAATTAACAGTCACAAAAAAGTCTTCCACTTTGTTTCACGTTGGTCATTAATGCCAACTTTCTGTCTTATACATATTTTAAATTAGTGATTTTAATGGACGTGTTTTACATTTTATCACATGATCGTGGACAGTTTAATGCAAAAAAAGTAAAGTAATTTCTAAATCTTATCACAGCTTTTAATGTAACAGTATTTTCTGCATAAGAGATAAGAGAAACCTTTATTGTTGACCATCAGTAAGAGTATTGATCAGTATCAGTTTCAGTATCAGTAGAAATAAGCCTTTTTTCGCCACAACACCTGTGAATGATTTCTATTGTAATGATAATGTCCCGCATATTTGTTCTCCCCCCATTTAATTAGGGCCAGTCTACCAAGACTGTGGAATTTAGAAGCATTGAAGTAAAACATCTGTCACGCTATTTGTGTAGTTTTTCAATAAACGCTTCAGTTCAAATCTCAATCCTGAATATTCAACAAAGGAACCTGCAACCCTCCCAGCTGTTTTCCCAGCTCAGGTCTGGTTTTGTCTCACTGGGCCTGGTCCAGCTGAGGGTCAGCGTGTTCCTGGTTCTCCCTAATTTATCGTTCCCACTCAGGCTGGACAGTATTGAAACGGAGCACATAAGGAGCACATGCAGCGCTGTGTGTATGTGTGTATATATGTGTGTGTGTGTGTGTGTGTGTTATCTAACCCTGGTTTATAGGCCTTCTTTGGTTTTTTTCTCTTATGAAAGATGGAAGCGGACTGCCGTAGAGTGAGGATATGTTCCTGGTGGTTCTGTTAAAGGAGAGAGTGAGGGGACATATTGTAGAAGGGTCAGATACGTATGAGAACAGAGCTCTTGGGTTCTTAGCTGCTAATGTCTTGACATGAGATGAAGCCACGGTCAGCAACAGCCTGCAAGCTCAGACTTGCCTGAGGCGAGTCGTCTTCTTAATTCTGTGGTTTTGGTACTTGCTCTCCTCCCCTGATTTCACATTCAGTAATTAAAAATACTGTGTGTTTTGCAGACGCCTTAAAGGGCCCATATTTAGCATTTTTCCTTTTTTAGGTCCACTTATGGTTTGGTTTTAGGCACCAGAACAGTTAAAATCTAACGTCTCTTTAGCCTTTAGGGTTTTTATAACACTGATATATGTAAATGAGCTCTGTTTTGATTGGCTGCCTTATATTGGGCATCATTCTAAAAGCAGCCAAGCCTGAAACAAACACTATAATTTCAGTGTATGAATAGCTGTAGGCTAAATAGGTGCATATATGAAAATGTATTTTCCAACCTTTATCCCATAAACAGGCTATTTTTTTGTCCTGATATGTAAATGAGCTGTGTTCTGATTGGCTGGTCTAGATTGGGAGCGCACATGAATGTAGACTGAGTAGATATGTGTGCAAATTTGTTGCTGTGACATCACAAAACAGCATGATATGGGACCTTTAAGCTTCTGGAAACAAACCATAAGGTTTGTGGTATTATTAGATTTAGGGCTGTCACTATTGATTATATGAGTAATCAATAAGATCTACTAATTATTTAGTCATTTTTAAAATAAGAAAGAATTATAAGAATTGATTTGAAAAAATATAAATGATGTAGAGCCTTTCTGAGACATGCCAAATGCAAATTAATTGCTTAAGCTGTTTTTCACCTTAAGAGAGTGTTGAGGGGGACCCAGAACTGTTTGCAGTCGTCAGGCAACAGTTCACCAAGAGGTGTTCAGGGGCGGAGCTGCGATTCTTGAACGTCTGTGGCTATTTGTCGAATACGCGTTCTCCACAATGACACTCCCTCTCTGTCTGTTCCAGCCGCTCCAGGTCCCCCAGCCAGAAAAACAGCCCCACCCCTGGAGAAGAGCGACTGGAGAAGAACCCCTAACACAAATCACTTAAACTTCCTTATCCTCTTGTCTTGCCTAGTTTTCCTCCCCGAATCGAGCTCCACCTTGTGTCATGTATGAAGCTGAAATTAGCTCCTTATTTTCCAGCTTCCTATTTGAATTTTCCCATTCCACCTCAAACAGCACATGGAATCAAAGATGCCATTCAAGTCTAAAGGGAAAATTCAAATAAGAAGGCGGCGAATAGAAAGCCGACTTCGTGTTGTGGTTTTTTTTTTTCTCTCTTTCGTTTGTGTTTACCTTAATATCTTTAAACTATAAATGATAGTTCAGTACTAGATTCTTTTTTGCCCTTTTATTCTGCAATTTTGTATTTTTGTTTCTTAAATATTGTAATTGGAAGGAAATGATAGCAGGTTTAAAGGGCTGTCTTTGCTCCCCCCCCTTTTTTTTTTTACCACCCCAATTGGTTTGTAGGTGTACACTGGAAATGGTTGAAAAACAAATAAAAGTTCAAGGCATGACATGAAGGAGCTTGGTGAACGAAATAAAAGTGCAGGAGAGTCTCCGACTGCAAAAAGTAGAACTGCTTTGCTTAAAAACATGTAAAGCATTATAAATAAAACCTATCATACAGATGACACGCACGTCTCTATGAACAATTTGGATATTTTCAGTAAAGCATAATGAGAGTGATGAAAGAAGACTTGGTTTCAGGCCATGAGTTACAACAGTGTTATCTATGAGATTTGTTTGTTTTGTGATGTTAAACTGACCAGACATTTGGATTACAACTTTGAAAAGGTACACATTTGTTCAATGAGCCTAAACAAGCTGCCACTGTTAGTCATTTTCAGTCAATTCTTAACCTTCCACCAAATTCATTCTCTGTCAGTATTAAGCTCAACTGTTCAGGGGGAATTTAGTATATAATACAGCGTTTAGAAAGCTGTACACTTTGTGAACAAAGTGGGTTAGGTGTGACACACTCCTGGCTGCTCACAGTTGAGGTGAATGGAACCAGATGTCTGCCTGTAAAAGCTCCTCACAAAACGTCATTCAATGAAATGGTTATGGTTGCACCACCTGTTGCCTGAAATGTTCTGTCAGGGGTTTGAGACGGTTTTGGTCCTAAAACCAAACCAATTCATGGTGCAGGGACACATGCAGGGGTTTGAGGTCAAATAGTCCCTAACGAAACATCCATACAAACACTCAGACACTGGGGGTTGGTGGTGAATAAAACGGCTGGATTTGTGTTCAAGGCGTTTTATATTTGTCACTGAATGAACTAGTACCATCAGGTGTCAGTTCTGAACCAGTTCGAATAATATTCTGAATACATTCATAAAATATACGGATCTGACCAGAAGTCACTGCAGGTGAAGTGAAGAACACTGATGATCTGGTCCCAGTGTGTCTGTTGAGGAGGGTATATTGTATTAGGCATTGAAGTTCTTGAAGTTGATGATGGAACCAGAAAAATAGATGACCAAAGGGATATGAGATACTTTGAGAAGAACCAAACTGTGATGTGTGTGTGGTCCTGGGTCCTCCTACTGCATGTGGGGCTGCAGACTGGTCAGAGTGCCCATGCTGACCCCTGACCACCACCAAAACTTACACTGGACGTCAGACCTGGACCATGTAGTGATACTCGTGTCTGTAATTCTATATGCATTTATATTTTTGTCATTATTGTTATTTACATAGGATTATTAATAGTATTTACATTTGTGTTGTTTTGATGGCATCGTGTTCTTCAATAACATTTATACTCAAATTTTAGTTTAGCAAAACTAATTTTCAGCAAAACTGAGTAATGCTCATTTCTGTAATTCTAATTGTGTTTACACGGGTTTCATGTTAATATAGTGTACTTTAACCAACATTATATTACCATTTAGTTTGGCGCAATTTTCAGCAAAACCGATTTTACTAATTTTTGTAATTTTAAGAACTTAATACATAGTGCGAGTACGGCTTGTATTGAGAGAGTGACATCTTTAGCAGCCAATCACAGACCGTCCGGCGGCGTTGGGCGCCAGCTATTGGCTTTCCGAGTCGACCGTGTCCTACAGTGGGAGCCCGCGGTGGGCGGGAACAAGCAATCTGGTATATTCCGTCCATTTTCAGAGGGAGCACTAGCTAACGGGACATCATGGCCACGCAGGCGGCGCGGTACTACAGCGAGGGCGGACGGGCCACCAAGCGACAGAAAACCGATAATGACGGAGGAATGGCGAGCGTAAGACTTGTATTTACCCGGAGGAGACGTTTCTGGCTCTTCCCTGTCGTTTATTTTTGCTAAAATCTGCCGTTAGCATGACGGCTAGCCAAACCGGCGAGCTGTTAGCTTTAGCGCTAGCTTTCTTTGTTTCGCTTGACCCGAAAAACTTGCTGATTCTTTCAGTTAAATTACAAAACGAGACGGTTTAATCGCATTAAAGTCGTAAAACGTGCAGAAATTGACCTGTATCTAAATTTTAGCTAGTTACTGTGCAGCTACGAAGCCTGGTGATGAATGAATTAGCCTAGACCCCACTAGGTAGGCCCGTCTTAGAAATTTACTGATGAAAAGCTAATGAGTTATTTTATTCAATACTGATGAGTAGATTTGATCAGACATTTAACGCATTAACCAGCAAACATATGCAGTTTTCTGTTTTATTTTGCTTTTTTTAATGATTTCTGCTTGTTTTATATATAAATATTGCCTTTTTAATGTTATTTTATGTAAAGCACATTGATTGATCTCTTTGGGCGACAGTGTGCTTGACCTTTTGTTTTTTTCCTCTTAATAATTGCACGAATGGAAATTCATTAGTAGAGATTTCTGTTTTACTACTGATTTGTTTGCTTTCGACCCCCAGAGAAGTGCCACGTGTCTTTATAGGGACATAGCGTGGATTTGTATTAACTGAACGTCGTGGTCAGAACCTACCAAAAGTCCATCAAGGTGTGGTGACAGGGTCCTGGGCAACTAGAGGTCTAGTAACTAGAGTTACTCCTGCAATCAGAAAATCGTGGGTTCGGATCCCGAGACTGCTTGTGAGACTAGTGAAGTATCTTTAAGCAAAATACTCTCCCCATACACTGCTCCCTGTGCACTGCGTTCCTGGCTGCCCACTGCTTCACTTGGTGAATGGGTTAAATGGAGAGAATTTCATGACCGGTTGTGCTGTGGCCTGTTCATATATGGTAATATGGACACTTGACAGATTGACACATCAACCAGAGTATTTGTAGATGCTTTTGCAAAACTGAGCATTTGGAGGCAGCATGTGAAAGTGACCATTTTGTCATGCATGAACATTTAACCCATTTACCAAGTGAAGCAACGGGCAGCCAGGAACACAGCGCCCGGGGAGCAGTGTGTGGGCACCTTGCCCAAGATACCTCAGAGGTACTTAGCAGTTTGGGAATTGAAACCCACGGCTTCCTGATCACAGGGCAAATGTCACATGCTTCTGACGTGAATAGTTCTCTTGACTTTAACAATATAATTGTGCATAACTGTCGCACGTTATTCAGCATGAAAGCAAAGTCCTTATTCGTCTTCCTGCCGTGCATGTGAATATAAAACAGTATCGTGGAGGGTCTCGGGTAGCTGAGCTCTTTGTCCATTATGGGTGAGGGCGGGGAAGCTGAAATCTGATAGAATTATGTATGCTCCGCCCACTGGTGTACAGTGGCATCACAAAGAAATTAGAAGGCATTTTGGAGGCATATGAGATTGCAGGAGGGAGAAGAATTGTCTTTTATGAGATGAAATGTTTAATCTGACCATGGACTCAAACAAACAAGGCAAACGAAGGTTTTTTTTTTTTTTAGTGACTATAACTGAAAATTTCTGGTTTGCAGGAAGGCTACGATGACCCCCACAAGCCTCTTCCATCCCTTGTGGTGCATGTAAGAGGACTGGTGGATGGTGTTTTGGAAGCAGACCTTGTGGAAGCCCTGCAGGAGTTTGGAACCATTAGGTAACTCACATGCTTCAACTGGGAACCACCTAGTTATTAGTGTGATATATATGACTCTTGAGGGACGGTTGTTTTCTATTTCTACAGTTACGTAGTGCTGATGCCCAAAAAGCGCCAAGCCCTGGTTGAATATGAGGACATGAGTGGTTCTTGCAATGCAGTGACGTATGCCAACGACAACCAGATCTATATCGCTGGAAATCCTGCTTTTGTGAATTACTCTACCAGTCAGAAGATATCCCGGCCCGGCGATCCCGACGACTCCCGCAGTGTTAATAATGTTTTGCTTTTCACAATCATGAACCCTATTTACCCCATCACCACGGTAATGCCCACACACACACACTTGTCTCACACACTCATTTCTCCTCCTGTGTCTGCCTGATGAACCTTCATACCTGCGATTAAACATGTTCTGTTTTCATCCTGCAGGATGTGCTTTATACCATTTGCAACAACTGTGGTCCAGTTCAAAGAATTGTCATCTTCAGGAAAAATGGTGTCCAGGCCATGGTAGAATATCCTTTACCGCTTGAGAGGAGCAGATGTCTCTGTAAACCAGAATGCATGAAAGTTTAACACAAGAAAATTCTTGTGAAGCACCTTATAGTGGTGGTATTGGGGTATTTGAAACAAAATTACTCATACAAGGGTTTTTAGTTTGTTTCATGCTTTTTAACGCTGATTTATTATTTTTACTTGGGACCATTTAACATGATAAAATTGAATCTACATTAGTAATAAAGGTCACAAATTATTTTACATAAGAATGGATTGAAGTAAGAATGCCAAAATATAACTATCACATTCTTGCTGTATGTGTCATTGTTGCTTGTTCATGTTAGGCCCAATTCCTTTTTCCTTGACTATCTCCACGTTTGATTCAGTCCAGAGTGCTCAGAGGGCCAAGGCCTCTCTCAATGGCGCTGATATTTACTCAGGCTGCTGCACGCTCAAGATTGAGTATGCAAAGGTAAGTGGGGTTCAGGCTTATTTTAACTAGATGCAAAGAAATGAGAAATATTTGTTGCAGAGCTTATAAATTCTTGTTGTGATTTATACATTTTTTCACACGCACAGCTGAAAATGTACTAATGTAGTATTGGGTCTCATCAGTCTATGTAGAATGGAACTAGAGCTCTGTAGAATCAAGAGCGTTTTAACCCTTTAATGGGTTGCAGCACACCATTCTGTGATGCAGTTTGGCGAACAAGTCACACTCATCGTCTTACTGATGAGAGCCATAAAGCCATCTTTATTTTATGGAATAGATACAATATACATACCAGCCTTGAACTGTGGTTCTGCAGACAGAGGGTGCAACTGGAGCGAATACAGGAACGCACAACACAAAGCTACAGATGTTTTAATTGTAGTGTGTGAAAACACAAAGCTGAAGGGTTCTTGCCTGTCTGAATCAAAAATCATGTTCACCCATAATATACAATGCCCACTTGATATAGATTGGATTTTAATGATTGTTTTTCAGCCAACACGCCTCAATGTGTTCAAGAACGATCAGGACACTTGGGACTACACTAATCCAAACCTGAGCGGCCAAGGTACAGTGAGCAAACATCCGTCTTTTCTGACACTACTCAGCACCCTTACTGCCACTGTGGGGTACAGATAAGTGGGTGGGAAGGGGCTGTGCTGGACGTCCAGGAGCAGTGTCCCTTACCTTCACCTTCACTGCAGAGACTCCTGTCCTGCTCTGAAGAGTGGTGGCGCTGTGACACTGTTCGTGAGATGTCCTCGGTTTGTGAAATAACATTTGAGCTCCCTCTCTCCACAAAGCATGGGAGCATCAGGAGCAACTGGACCACTAGGTGCCTGTCATTCAGGGACAGAGTCTCTTCTGCTTCCCTCTTTTGATGTTTGCATTCTCCCGCATGAGGAATTGCTCATGTCTGGTATCTTCTTAATGGTATCAGTTTCCAGTAAAAGTGTTTGCCTGCTCGTGGCCAGTTGCTCCTCAGCATCCACACTCAGCATTTCCCCTTCCAAAAAAAAAAAAGCACAGAAACTGCCTCAGAACATCAGCTGCTACAACAGAACACACCTGGACACTGGAGAACAGTTTTCATACTTGCATTGAAGACATTTCAGCAACACAGTTTGTTTCAGCCACCACCGGTCCTACACCTGCAAGAGCACTGAGCTTTTTCCACGCAGAAGGAAAGCAGCCACCCTGCTTCAAACATTCTGATACCCCACATCTGAGCATACAACACCACACTCATCCTCCTACTGAACCAGCCGCCACGAAGACGCCACCCTGACAGACACACGCCACTGTGACACAGCACCACTTTACTGCTGATGGGAATCTCTTCAGGGGGGGAATTAAAAACACAGTGCATTCACACCAGGCAGATGATGTCCAGGCACACAACCATCTCTGAGCCCTGCCTGTCTTTGGTCGAGCCCTTCCCCCCCTCTTCCTCACAGTCTCCTGCTGATCGACACAAAAACATGCTCACACGCCACATTTAGAGCCCTGTGGTGAGGAAGACGCACTGACATGCAGACAGACACGCCATACCGAAGTGTGTTCCGGGACATAGCCTTTACTGATCTTCCAACATACCAACTCCCTGCCTGTAGGCCGCCCTACTTCTCCTAAAATGTGTGACTGATCTTTTTTTTTTTTTTTTCCTTTCTATTCTTAGTCCCATGACTACTTTGTAACGCCTTCCAATATGATGCAGGTTTGGCATTGTCTCTAATGGGAACTGTCTGAAAATGTGCAAAAAGCCAATGCAGCCCACACGCCATGAAGAACAATGTATTCAAATGAGCATACGGCGCGCAAGGACCACCGCGGAGCTTTAATCTCGGGCAGAGGGGCTGTGAAACTGAGCAGTTTGGAGAAAAATGGAGAAATGTGTTAAAGTGGCAGAGACGAAGAGGTGGCTAATTTACAGCACCTGCCTCACCCTCTACCCCCCACCCCCAACTTGAGTTTTGGCTGTAAGTAACCCCAAGCTTATGTTGTCTTGGAGTGATGCTCATGTGTTTTGGTTTTGTTTGTTTTATTGTTGTTTGTTTTGTTTGTTTCAAGAGGTTCTCTGACACAAAATGTTGACTAACTTGCTTTTGTTCCCGTTCCAAAGAATGAATATTCATCCAGTGGACCCATCAGCCTCCTGTTGCTGTACAGCAATGTGGAGCTCCTTTTGTTAGACACAGGAATTTTCACCAAAATCCCCCCATAATTCAGCCTTAAATGTGTGAATAAAGGAGGTTCAGTGTGAAACACAATTCTGGAGAACCTCACCGAGTCAGCACTGTTCACAGTGGAGGTGAATGGAACAGGATGTCTGGTTGTTTGAGCAGCCTGCCACCAGAGATGTTCTAACTAGGATTTTCAAGACGCTTTAGGGCCCAAAACTTAAACCCATACGTGCAGAGAGTCTTGAAGGGGGGGGGGGGGGGTTTGGATGATGGTGAGTAAACCGGTTGCATTTGTGTTGGAGACGTTTGGTTCCATTCACCTTCACTGTAAAGAAATCAGTCTCTACAATGATGTGCACCTCCATTACTGCATTATGGGGGAATTTTGAGAGCTTGATGGAACTCCCCCTTTCATTAATGCTTGGAGAATAATGCTTAGTTTAGCCACTTGTGCATCTGTGCTCGGTCACAGTGCACCAGTTCATGTTCAGTAGCAGCCTGTTGATGTGTGCGTTGAAACGAATGCACCAACTAGTTTGGGATTTGATTGTTTGCAATATGTGTACCTGAACAGGTGCAGACGCTGATGGCAATGGGGACGATCAAGGTGTGTGCATCAGGCCTTTTCTCTTGTTTTCCCCTCTCAGTTTAACCATATCTTGAATGAATAAATAAATAATTGGCCCATAGTACTAGTTTTTTTTGTTAGTACTCTTCTCCCACTCTTTCTGCCATAGTATCCTTTTTTTTATTTATTCCACATTCAGAAATGTGTAGTGTTAGAGATGGCAGATACTTTTTTTTTTATCTGATATCGGTCAGAAATAGCTCCACTATAAGATGACCCTGTCCTTACTCAAACACTCCACCGCCCCACATCACAATGTGTGTGTGTGCACTGTTTATTAAGGATTTTACAGGATCTGGTTTGCTTGGCCCGACGCTGATACCTGGTATTGGATCGGTGCCATCTCTTTTAAAAAAAAAAAACAACTAGTTTTTGTTCATTTATTTTTGCCCCTTTCCTGTCTTTCTTTTAAGCCCACCTCACTGAATTTGTGAAATGGTACACAGAAATACTCCTATCCTGCTTCGTCTCAGCAAATTCATCTTCCACGCTCTCTCTCTTTCATTTTCTCTCTGTATTGTTCCCCTTTTTTCCTTTCTTGGCCTCCCTTCCTCTCTCGCCTCTCAGATTTGATTGCCAACCCCAACAAGCGCCGGAGGCAGCCGGCTCTGCTGGGAGACCACCCTCCAGAGTACGGTAAGGCTCGTGGCGGACACCTTCAGACACCACAAGAGAGAAAAAAAAAAAAGAAATGGGGAGTGACTGGTTGTTAATTGTTTTGGGTGCTTAGTTCCACAGTGGCAGTAAGACGGTGCTGTGTTGAGTCACTCAGAACTAAAATGAAATCTGGGGGTAAAAATGCAAACTTGTGGTTAATGTCTGTTTCTTGTTTTGTTTTTAAACACTCAGGTGGTTATCATGGATACCAGGACGACGGATACAGCGGTTACGAGAGCAGGCGCATGGGTGCGTCCATTGGTCCGAGGCGCGGCGGGAGCCAGCGCTACGGCGGTCAGTATGGTGCCCCCCCTCCACCTCCCGGGGAGTACAGTGCCCACGCAGAGTCTCCAGTCATGATGGTCTACGGCCTGGAGCCCACCAAAATAAACGCAGACAGGGTCTTCAACATCTTCTGCCTCTACGGAAATGTCGAGAGGGTAAGCGGGGAAGGCTTTGTCCAAAAGGATGTTTAAACCTGGCTTAACTGGAATAAACTAATCTCCTTTTCCTCTTTCAGGTGAAGTTTATGAAGAGCAAGCCAGGAGCTGCCATGGTGGAGATGGGAGATTGTTACGCTGTGGACCGGGCCATCTGCCATCTCAACAACCATTTCCTCTTCAACCAGAAACTTAACGTCTGGTAAGTGTGCACTTGAGTGACCCTGTTCTTTCTGGCACACCGACTCTTAGGCTTGTTTAATGGATGACCATTTGATAAATAAGGGAAACCTCATTTTAGGTAAGTCAAGGGCAGTTCTGATCCTGCTTCCTCAAAAACATGCTTACAGTCCTTCATGGGTTGAAATTAATCCTTTCTGTGCACAAATGGAAGAACTAGACACATTCTCTTTTGCTGAATAGTTTATAAAAAAGCAAATGCCACTAAAATCTTGCTGTATCTGACCAAGGAGATGGTTGCAGTGTGTTTAAAAGTGTAAGGACACATTCAGCTCTCTCGTGTTTGAACCAAACAAATACATAAATATAAAATATTAAAGTAAATATTGTTGTTAAAGAGACAGAGAACACAGGCACATATCAAACACAGGATCAAGGAAGCAGCACAGTAAAAGTGGACTTAACGTGTCTGTAAAAGTATGTCTGTGTAAATGTACACATTAATTTGGTAGTCAAACTTTATACATTAAATTATGTATTCAATAGTTAAATTGAGTAGTTGTGTCCAGCAAAATTCATATATAATGCTACTATGGGGAAACAAAAAGACGACCTGAAGCATGTTCATGAGAAACAGTAATCTTGGTGAAAGGGGAAACCTAAGATCCAGTAGTTGCTGGGTGTTTGTGTGTTGAGGGTTTTCTTTCCTCTTCCTCAGTGTGTCTAAGCAGCAGGCTATCATGCCAGGCCAGTCGTATGAGTTGGAGGACGGATCCAGCAGCTTCAAGGACTTCCATGGCAGCCGAAACAACCGCTTCACCTCCCCAGAGCAGGCAGCCAAGAATCGCATCCAGCATCCCAGCAACGTGCTGCATTTCTTCAACGCAGCCCCAGAGGCCTCTGTGGAGATCTTCTCTGAGGTCAGCACATCAGGAGCTTCCCTCATAGGAGCAGTAGGGAGTTTTGGTTGGGTGTCCTCTGTAATTTTCAGGAACCGGGGAGAAATTGATTAATTAGTGATGGCCTGCTCTAGTTGTCAGGAATTTTAGTACAGAATTGATCGGTGCTGAAGTGTTTTGGGTTTTTTTTTTCCTTAGATCTGTGAGGAACTTGGTGTGAAGAGCCCATCTAATGTAAAACTCTTTGCAGCAAAAGGTGAGTGCAACTGTTCTGCTGGGATCTGGTTGTGGCTTAGATGAATGTGAAGGAGTTTCTGCTAAAGAATCCACTTTATTAGGTACACCTGACTTGTATCTACACACATTGTCCTTTTTACCACCGTTATCAAAGGCATACACACACAGAAAATTAAAATCTGTAGCTCCAGCAGTCAAGGAAACTCGCCAACCTTTTTGAAACTGAGAGCTACTTCATGAATACTAAGGGCTCCCAGTTTGATGCACTAGAACAGAGTTTACCTAAACTTATCTAAACATCATGTATAATAAATGTAATTTAAATGATTTTATTTCGATATTGTCATTTTCTAATCTAAATAAATGCAAATGTAATTTAAAAAAAAGAATAGCAACAGGATCAGATTAAATGTTAGATGCTCCTCACTGGTGAGTTCTGCTTTTTAGAACAGGTCTCCAGGCTACTCCTGTGGTCCCTGGGAGCACCACGTTGGTGGTCCCTGACCTAGATCATGTATTACCTAAAACAAACCTCTGGAGTTGGACACTCTTTATTCAGACCATCTTCTTGTCTTCTCAGGTGGTGCCTCATCGGAGAGGAGCTCATCAGGACTGTTGGAGTGGGAGTCTGTGAACGATGCCATGGAGGCGCTCTCTATGATGAATCATTATCAGATGAAGAACCCTAGTAAGTATTGAGGGCAGGAGCCCAGCACTTATCACACCAGCACACAGGTAGTTCCAGCTAAGAGCAGAACTGTGTGACGGCTATATTATTGAATTTAGTGTTAAAAACTAATGTGGGGTTCTTGGACTATTTTACTGCTGATTTGATGAGCCTTTGTCACATTCACTGTTACATGCAGCGGAATTAGACCATACATGCGTAAACATCACACTTTGGGGGGGACAAGTCAGTCGAGAGGTAGCAGAGGAAATGTAGAAAACATGAGGAGAGAAAAAGAGCCCCTTTGGTAGGGCAGTGTGGGAACGGGGAAAAACACCTCTGTTGGCTAATCAGTGTACTTATGGTAGACTGTACTGATTAGTGGAAGAATTGTATTAATTGGACTTGGTGTATTGCCATTGCCAGAGATTATTGTGTAGATGTGTAAATTGCAAATAACTTTAATTGTCTTTAGTCAGATTTAACCCTAAAGTGTGGCTTATTGTTTAAATAGCCTGTAAGCCGTGTCCTGACTGACGTTCTGTGTTGCAGATGGTCCGTATCCCTACACGCTGAAGCTGTGCTTCTCCACCGCTCAGCACGCCAACTGAGACCCGTCACCAGAGTTCCTGCATTCCCACCTTACCAACACGACTCGCCCCCAGGACTCCCCCTCCCCCGCTGCATTTATCATCCCTTTTAGGTCCTACAAATGAGCGTATGTGTGCAGTAACACGTCTTTCTTCGGAGCGAGCCGCGCCACACGCAGAGAGAATCTGGCAAAGCTGTCATTGTTTTTATAGAGGAGGAGAAAGGAAACGCTTTTGTACCAGTATTTTTTTTTTTTTTTTTCTGTTTAATGTGTTTCTTTTTTAATTGCTTTCCATTATTGACTGTTAGCTGTGTGCTCAGCACCTCACTTTTGGAAACATCAGCCTGTAAAGGTGAATGCATTTTTTGTTTTTCTCTCTTAATTGTAAAATAAAACGATAGTGATAATAGAGCGCCTGTTGTCTGGCTGTTTAATGCACCACGAGAGACTGTGATTTTAGTACTAATACTCCTGAATATCATTTCTTTCCATAATAGTCTTCACTGATCACCTGAACCGTAATGAATGATTAATGACACATCGTTATTAATGGGAATGTGTCTATATTTATAGGATTTTTATATGATCACTTGACTATACAAATGACCATTTTAAAGTTTCAATTCACTGGCTAATTGATTTGTTTGTAGTCCGGACGATGAACAGGGAATGTGGGTGTTTATCGGATTAAAGTTCTCTCGCTATGACGGGTTTCCGTCAACTGAGGGCACTAAAGGTTAATGAGATCGAGACAGATCCGAAGGGAAAACATGGGGAGCGAGGGATCTGAACAAGCTTCGGCAGACAAAGTTCAGGAAGGGCTGTCTTTTTCTTTGGGTTAATTACGATTGTTATTTTTCCTAAAAAATAAACATGGTTTCGGCATTTCTCTTAAACACTGACTGCTGCGGAGTAGCTACTGGCTGCGAGCTGTTTCTCGACGCTTGTTTAAGAGCCAAACTTCATAGTAAGAGAAAATAATTCCCTAGCATTTAGTGCCACATCAGTCTCAAAGGCTTTTAATGTCCCAAAACAAAGACGAGATCTGCAAAAGGGGGCTCCGGTGTAACGAGTGCTGCGAGAGCTTATGCTCCGTTAAAAATAAACAGCGCGCCACCAGTCAGAAGCTATAAGGCCGATGTTAGATCTCCAGCATATATCCTTATTGCCTGGTGGAACAACCACCACCACGGAGGTTTGTGCTTCTGTGGCTGTTCTTTACTGTACAGAATGATCCATGCGTCAGTCCGTGTTCTTACTGTTAATAAAGGAATGTCAATGGGAAGTAGTGTGTTCAAAAGACCGAATCTTTTAAGTGAACGTACTGAACCGAATCACTTGAAGTGATACGTTCACCTATAATATACCTAAAATCAGTGCTGCCATCAAACCCTCACAGCAATGTTCCAGCTTTCTCAGAACCGCAGCAAAGTAGTACCCCCCCACACACACTAAACCTAATCAGTGTCTTTAACCTTAGTCACTGTATGTATTATTAATATAATTGTATAAATATAATCATAAGTCTCTTTGTAAATATTATGGGGGTCTGGCCCTGAGTTATCCTGACTTTAGGAGACCCTCAGTGGGCGGAGATCCAAATCTGCTTGATGTAAACCAGGCTCTGATCTTTTACCTACTTCCATTTGTTTATGTTCTGAGCTGCTGCTCACTACAGAAAAAAGCAAAAAACTAATTGTAGATGAATTACTGAACAATCGTTTAACATTAAAACTTCACTTGAGAACTAAATTAAACAGACAGAAGCATCAGGTCAGCTGAGGTCATGGAGAGGTGAGTCAATATACTAAACAAAATACTATATAATAAACTTTACAATGTACTACATACTATATAACATACTGTATAATTCCATACACCAACAGAGGGAGAATCTTTTCAGCACTGAAAAAATATTTCAGTTTGCAATCAAATCCTCACAGCAATGTTCCAGCATTCTCAGAGGAGTAGATGTTACTGCAGCGAAAGGGGACAAACTCCCTGCTACATACATACATTTGTATCAGTATAACTGTTTTAAAGATGCCACTTTGTAGATATTATGGGGTCCCAGTCCGGAGTCATCCTGAGAGCCAAGGTCCGAACCTGGCTGATGTAAACCACACTCTGACCTTCCACCTACTTCCATGTGTTTATGCTCTAAGCTGCTACGCACCACAGAAAAAAGCCAAAATAATCCCACAGAAATCACTGTGCAAGTATTTTGATATTTAACATTGAATTTTAATTTCAAAATCTAATAAATTGGTTTCAGAGGTACATCAAGTCCGCTGAGGTCAAGGCGAGGTGTGTCAATATGCTGTGTGTGTGTGTGTGTGTGTGTGTGTGTCTATTTGACATACATTCTATCCATAGTATTTATTATTTTTTATATTTTTTGCATTATTTGTGTATTGTTTGCACATTTTCTGGTCTCAGGAAATGTAATTACATTTTTAGTAAGAATAAAAATAAATACAATAAACTAACAGCATATGGTGAGGAGATTAGCATTCAGTAACATTAACATTCAGTCATATTAACACGCAGCAATATTAATCTCATATTTTATTAGTCAGTTTACGTATTAAAGATCAGACTGGAATGACAAATAAACTGGACTTGATTTGATGCGAAACCTGGCAGAAGTCAGTGTAGGGACTCTTAGCCAGTGAGTGACACTAACTGCAGGACTTTTATTTTGCTTTTTGTTTTTTAAAACAGAGAAGGGGGCGGACGGGCTTGTTTGTGTAAGAGGAGGGAAGAGTGCGATACTGTACAAAGTGCAATGAATTCCCTTATCAGATCTGCCTTTGTGGGAAGTAAGTGAACCCGACATTCGCTTAATTCAGGTATTTTAACTTAAAATCTAACTGTTTTCAGCTTGAGTCGAACATCTCCGTCCCACCTTAAATTCTGCAGGAGCTGCAGGTGGGGCGAGGGGCTTCAGCCTGATTGAAACTAATGTAGCATTTAAGGTGGAGTGGACCTAATCCCACTAATCAATGAAAAACAGAATTAAAATATTTGCTTTAGCGTTACTGAAGCATGAGCAAATTCTTCATGACACATCAGTGATCCACATGTGTGACATATAACCTTGCATCAGTTTGCTGTTTGGTATATTTTTAGTATATTGACACCACAATATTTGCAGATGAATTACTAATTAATATTAAAACCTCACTCGAGGACTAAATGAAACACACAGATGCATCAGGTCAGCTGACGTCACGGAGAAGGGCTTTAATGTGTAGAGAGTAGCTGCTCAGAGCATGAACAAATGAAAGTAGGTGAAAGGTCAGAGCCTGGTTTACAGTAGCCAGGTTTAAGGTCAGGATGAATCAGGGCCAGACCCCCATAATATTTACAAAGTGGCATCTTATAATTTTATCTATACAGTATTATGTATTTCTGTACAGTTACTAAGAAGGTTAAAGACACCAGTCTGGTTTTAAGGGGTGGGGTGTCCTCCTTTGCTGCAGTAACATCTACTGTTTTGAGAAGGCTGGAACATTGTTGTGAGGTTTTGATTGCACAAGAACTTTAGTGGGTCAGGTATGGAAGCTGGAACATTGCTGTGAGGATTTGATTGTATGAGCGCATTTGTGAGGTCAAGTTCATTGCATATTTTATAGTATGTGGAGGTAGCTCAGTGGGTACGACCAAGAGGTCATGGGTTCGAATCCTACCTTCAGCACCACCACTGGGTCCCTGAGCAGGACCCTTAACCCCCAGTTTCTCCAGGGAGACTGGCCCCTGTAGTGAGGGAATGGAAGTCGCTTTGGATAAAAGCGTCTGATAAATGCCGTAAATGTATGTTGTACAGAATATTGAACAGTGTATTGATGTTGGACGCCGTTGTTCAGGCAGGGGTCTTTGGAGTCCTGCGCTGAATGCTGTCAGAGCCATGTCCGCCTCAGGAGGCCCTACCCCACCTTTCACCACCCTGTCAGTCACCCAGCCAGCCAAACATGTGACTCACGTGGAACTGCACCGGCCAGACAAACGCAACTCCATGAACAAGGCCTTCTGGAGGTACGTTCCTCCATCATCCTCTCATTGTGTCGGACACCATACATCAACACACCTTCCATTGAAACTTCGATTAAAAATCATCATATTTTAGAAATGGAACAAAAGTCAATAACTTGACTGTGTGTTTGGGAGCACTGTGATGCTGTAAAATGAAGCCACTTACAGTCAGATGGTGGGGCACAAGACTTTTGCACAGTCCTGTGCAGTAACTCGTCCCAAGAGCCCCAGCGTACAGTGAAAAACGACAGTGTTTTGATGTGGTAAAAAAAAAAACCAACAACTATTTTTATAACACTTTTTATAACGCTTCAATTTCATTTTATACTTAATACACACCCCTGAAAGAGAATGTAAAGGTAAACCTGTATCTGTACTGTACAGTTTACACTGAACTCCTGCTTTGCTAGAATGTAAATAGCGATGTTACTCCTGTAGAGACTGGACTGTAATTCATGCATGAATGCTTTCTTTGGTATAAGCAGGTAAATACAGTAAATCCATTTAATTTATTGTAATAAAAATACAGGGCAGCCAATCAGCAGTTTAGTTTCAAACATCCCGCCTCTGAATACAGCGGTATTCTCCATCCCAGGATGCCTTTTTTGTGTTCTCTGGACAGAACCAAAACGTTTATAGTTATTTTTGTATATGGAATGTAGCCTAATTTTATGTTAATATTTATGTAATAAAATTAGTGCACTAAAATGCATGAAAGATTTTATGTTGCCATGACAAAAGCTGTGAGGTCCGGGCCTCGTCCGCCACGCTCCCTCGTCCTCGCGCTGGTTGTTTATGTTTGGTTGTTGTTTATGACTGCTGATCCTTGTTAAAGTGGGGGTTTACTGTATATGTCTAAAATGTCAGTCATCATTCTGTGAGGTCATTTGGGAGGGAGGGCGTATAGACTAAGCCACAATGTGTTGCTTTAAACATTGTTTTTGTTCTGCAGTGAAATGGTTGATTGCTTTAATGAGATCTCTAAAGACCCCGAGTGCCGGGTGGTGGTCTTCTCTGGCGCCGGGAAGGTTTTTACAGCAGGTAAAGCACAACTTATCATCCCCTGCCTTCTACATTAGAGCTGCAATTAGAGCCCCCACCCCCATCACACTCTCTCTCTCTCTGTGTGTGTGGGTAGGGTGGTCCTCCCTCTCCCCATCACTCAGTATAACTGTCCTCTCTCTCTCTCTCTGTGTGTGTCTGTCTGTCTGTGTGTGTCTGTCTGTCTGTGTGTGTCTGTCTGTCTGTGTGTGTCTGTCTGTCTGT
>JBBJLR010000042.1:24999382-25022075 GCA_037577145.1 Brachypetersius gabonensis | reverse complement strand
TTCAATTCTGTAAAGCACATTGAATGACCATCTGTGTATGATAATGTGCTATATAAATAAAGTTGAACTTGAACTTGAACTTGAACTTAATTGTTTCAGTCCAACATATACTTAACATACATAACATATATTTAATTGTTTTTAAAAAGAGAAAATGAAGAATACAAAGAAAAAGATGAAGACAAAGAAGACACGAGAGAAGGCAGGAGAAGAGAGCAGAGGAGAAGAAGAAGAAAAAGGGAGAGAGAAGAAGAAGAACAAGAAGAAGGATGGAGAGGAAAACATCAGAGGAGAAAAAGAAGAAAAATACAAGGGAAAAGAGGGAGGAGAAGAAGAAGAGGTAGAGGAAGAAGAGAGAAGAGAGCAGAAAAAAGGAAAAGAAAAATAAGAGGGAAAAGAAGAAGACGATGAAGAAGAAGAAGAAGTAGAATAAGAAAACATAGAAAAGAACATTTCTGCTTATTAGTCAGTCCTGTATGGCCTTCCTGGTGAGATCGCTGTGATGTGTTTTGTACTGTGGGGAAGAACAGGGCTTCCCAGGGGGCCGCTCGTGGCCCACAGCAGCATCTGGGACCTTAACGCCAACCTTCACACTGTAGAGCCGTGAAAGTATGAAGCTCTGTAGACATTTTGCTCTCTGTGATAACTGGGTATCTCTTATTTGAACACATGAGGTCAATTCACAGATCCTGTATTCAGTGTTTTACACTATTTATGTTTCTTAAAAAAAAACTTTCATGTGATACAAGCAGAAAGATCTCCAAATGCTTATTGAGATAAAAACAATAATTAGGCAAAAAGTCAAATTTGCAACTTCTCTTTTCATCCTAAATGTAGATCAGCCAAAACATGTGTGAAATTTTCCATCTGCACTGGAGCTAACATGAGGCCTTTTTTGACAGGTATACCAGAACTGTGCTGTACCTAAACTGGACTGCAGTTTTACAGTGTGTCTCAGTAACAGTGTGTCTCAGTAACAGTGTGTCTCAGTAAAAGTGTGTCTCAATAACAGTGTGTCTCAGTAAAAGTGTGTCTCAGTAAAAGTGTGTCTCAGTAACAGTGTGTCTCAGTAAAAGTGTGTCTCAGTAACAGTGTGTCTCAGTAAAAGTGTGTCTCAGTAACAGTGTGTCTCAGTAACAGTGTTTCTGACGCTACCCACAGTTTATGCCCGTTCATCGTCCCAAAACCACGTCCATGGAGTTGAAATAGTGGAATGTTTTTGTCAGAACTGCTTTTGATATTGTGGTCTTTTATTTTAAAAGTCTTGTTGGAGTTATTTAATTTTTTTCTCAGCATTCTTCACCCGTGTGACTTGTTAGTCATGATACACATTTGTGTTTCTCACAGTGTTAAAAGCTTGTGTACTCCGGCAAGGCGACACAGCCGGCCGGTGGTTTATGTTAAATGATTGTGGACTTTGCTTCTTTGTGGGATTAGGGGATTTTTGTGCCTTTGTTTTGGGAACGGGTGTCAGTCCGCCATCTTTTTGGGGACAAGTTTCAGTTGGGGATCCTTTGTTTGTTTGTAGGCATTTGTGCCTTTTTGTTTGTATTTATGTGGAAAATAAAGTATGGAAACCTGCACACGTGCCTCTTTCCTGTGGACCCTCGACATGACAGTAGCACTTGTCAAATTCTTAGTTGTTATCACCATTGTTGTTAGTTTTTTTTTTTTGCGTGGGCAGTAAAAAACGTTTCTCCAAGTCCGTCTGGACTGTTGTCATGACACCAGTTTGACCAATCAGAAAGCAGTGTTGCACTCAGCTTGACTGCAGCCCACTTTCAGCCTTGCCATCGAGCAGCACAGGTATGGGTCACTTTATTTGTAAGGACAACTAGTGGAAATTAGACTCGACCGATTAGCATTGTGCAAACTGTCTAAATGATCTAACACTTGCCTCTTTTTTAACTCCAACCAGACTCACTTTTGTTGTCTCTGATGCAATTGGTACAGTTTTTCTATAACAACTCTCCTAAACGGCCTGACCATTCAAACCCAAACAGCCATTTGGATAAAGCTATATTACATTAGCACAGTTTTAGAGGATCTCTCTCTCTCTCTCTCAGAGATGTGAGGGGTGTGTATTATTCATCTCCAACTCATCTACTCTGAACCCCAGGGCTCCTCATGGTGACCAACACTGCCCCCACTTCTCCACTGCAACTCCTGCATTATTCACCAGCTCAGAGAACACACGGCTCAGGCAGCAGAAAGACACGGCTTTGAGTCCACTGATTTATACAGGCAAGCTTTCAGAACTTAAAGAGTGCAGTAAAGTCAAATAAACACTCTTAAAATGCAGCGCAAAATGGCTGTGATTTCATCTCATCAATATCAACGTCATCTCTGCAGATAGACCAACGACCATAGTATTAAATGAAATTGGAAAACAATCATCCACTCGTAACAGTATTGACATGCTAGAAGGTGGGAAAGTGGGCTAAACAAAGCTCTACATTTAACCCAAAAATTTGGGGCGAGAAAATCTCATTGTTTTCCATTGAAGTGCTATTTGGGTCTGCCTTCCTGTCTTGTGTGGTGGACTATTGTGGAACTGAACCCTAGGGTTTGTCTGAAGCTTGATTAATATAAACAATAATGGTTAGTAATGAATTTGTTCATAGTTTTATTTGTCAGGCTTAATATGAAACCAAAGTGTAAAATGACATAAAATATATCACATTAGTTAAGCCAGGCTACACAAAGTGGCACATAAAGTTATCTTGTGGATACAGTCAATAACACCTTACAACTTATCTTTTTAATCCCTTATTTATTCAGGCTGCAGCTCAAAAGATGACAGTGCAGGAAAATGCCAAGATGAGAGATCAATGTCAAAATATTTTAAATGCGCCAAGTCAGATAGTCACGATCGGGAAACAATTTTTAGTTGGCACCCTCAGCAAAAGCCCAAAAACCTGTCTCTACGAAGAGTATTCAATTGTAAAGATGGCATCAGCCGTAAATGACTCACATACTGTGAGGAGAAACACACACTATATTGTACAGACTGTTTAGCATTTGCCAGACCAGATGAAACCAGTCCCTTCATAAGTGGAATGAAGGACTGGAAGCATGTCAGTCAAAGTAGAGGGGCATGAAAGAAGCAACATGCGCAGGCTGTGTGCAGAAGCTTATTTCTCATGAGCATCAGAAGCAGACATCAACTGCGAAAGAGACTGCAGCAGTGTGTGAATTACCCCACCATATTTGGGGGGTACTAACACTTCTATGACCAATATGGTCTACTATCGCGTCAATACTAATAGTTGCCACCAGGGGGAATCTGGGTCTTGATCAGGGGGTACAGTACCCCCCAATACCCCGCATAATTCGAACCATGGACGGCAGGTGTTGGAACATATTGTAGATGTAGTTAAGGCAGCTGGTAAGAGAGGACTACAGAGGGTCACAGCTCAAAGCAGCTTATTCTCTGGAGGACATGAACATTGATCACTGGACCTTTTTAGAGCTCGTCATTCAGCTTGGGAAATATGATGTATGCATGAAGGAACAGCGTGAGACACAAGCTAAGGGTCATTTTTAATCAAAAACAACAGTAAACAAGGTCATCTCTGCTGTGCAGCAACTAATTAAGGAGATCATTTCAAAAGCAGTTACAGAGGCTGGGATGTTTTCTGTGCAGACTCATACAACCCAAGACATAACACTCCAAGAGCATTGCTCTATACATCAGTGGTGCGTCAAAGACACAGTGTAGGAATGGCTTTTTGCAGTGGTAAAGTGTGAAGCATCCACTGGTCGATATTTCATACAGATGAATGCAGATATGAGAAATGTAATTTGGAAATCAGTAAGGGTGCATCAAACCAAACCAAGTGCATTTGTGGTGTTATGCGCATGTGCAGAATTTAGTTCTGGCTGTCCAGTGGGACCCTCTTCTCCTTAATGAATGGCAGTCTTCTTTCATGAGTCATATCAAAGGATGAATGTGTGGGAGCAAGGAAGCCAGGACAGTCCACATAAACGCCTCTCCATTATCAGAGAGGCGCGTTGGTTGGCTAGGGATGTTGCCCTGAAGAAGATTCTAGAACAGTGTGTCTACACTGATGTCCTCAGAACACTGGAAATTCTTAAACAAAGGAAAACCTTAAAACATCAGTGTGTGTCAGCAAATAGGGTTCTTGGAGGCTTTGATGAAGTATGAGATAATTCTGACTGCTCAGCTTTTACTTGGGACTTTTGAAATTTCCTCAAGGTTTGCCTGATGCTGTATTCCAGGAGCTGAGCAAATACTTGCTAAAGTTTGACAACAGGGCAACTGCTAAATTGCAGTGTGAGCTGAAGTGCCTGGCAGTCCAGTGGCCACGGCTAAAGCAATCTGTGCATGAAGAGCACAACCTCAGGACCGTAAAACAAGACTCAGATATGATGCAATAGGCAGAAATGAGAACAGCATCTGCATGTCCTGTAAGGAATGTCCAACACATTGCCAGCTTCTTACACGGTACAACCTCTTAACAGATGCCTACCACATCCTTAGTTTAGGATACAGTTTTCTCCTCACTCTGCCTGTGACACAGGTAGCTTGTTCATATCCTACATTTTTCTTATGATTTATTTTTACCTTGAGACCTTGAGGCGTACTTATAATATTTATGTGGGTTTATGTACCAAAAACAATCCTAATTCTTCTTTACATGGTCACATTAGACTTAAACAGTCTGTTTTGGTCATTCTTCAACACTACTGTATATCCTGTAAATCGTTTCTGTTCTGATGGGCTGCCCTTTATTATGCCTCATTTAAAAACCAGTCCACAGTGAAACACACCCTATAAGTTCAGTATTAATGGACTGGGATCCACTGGTGTTGGTTGAATAAGAGTAGTAGATGTGCAGTATGTAAGTAAATCAGACCTCCACAAACAAACTGAAAAACATGGTCAAAAACAAACTCAGCAACTACAGAGCCATGTCATTCAGTGCAATATCGTTCAATACTGTTTACTGTGACTTAATTACTTATTCTTAATATTAACTTCTGCTGTATACTGTTAGTTACTGTTTTATCTGTTTTTATACTGTTTTTATCTATTTATTTATCACATCCATGCTGCTAGTTCTCAATCATTTTTTATTGATTCTATCTCCTTAAATACTAGTATATTGTGGTGCAACTGATACATTTTCCACTAATATATCACACTTTATTTGTTATTTGTGTTGTATATTTTATATGTTTGTTTTAAAGAGTTAAGCATCTATAGAGCTCTTTTCTTGCACTGTGCATTTAGTTTAAAAGGATAATGATAAAATATTATATCCTTTACTTTCAGAACTAACTTATTCACTTATTTTAACTAGATCACAATCATTGTTTAAACAACTACACATTTGATTAACGTGTCAACATTTGGAGTATGAAGGTCCTTTTTTCACTCTGAAAAAAGTTTGACAAACACTGATTTATTGATGTTTTTCCATGTGTGCTATTCTAGTTAGTTTACAACTGACTCCAGATAGTATGACAGTCAGTTATTATATTTCATTTGAATTAATGTATTATTATTATCATTATTATTATTCTTCATACTTTCCATGATGAAGAAGCTATTCCTTACAAAAAACATATTAAAAATGCCTTTAATAACCTTATTCTTGCAAACCTTTTATAAAGAACCATTTTCCAGAGAGCATTCGTGCCTCTGGAAAGCATAGAGCCGTTAATGCTGCCACAACCGCTCTTAAAACACTGCTGTAGTGGATGAATGCTGGAGTTACAGTACAGACAGGCCAAGGCCTCATATGTGCTCAACAAAGAAGAAGCAGCATAATGAAAATGTCTGATCTTTTATCCTGCAGAATCCTCATACCACTCCTCTGCCCTTTAAATACAAGCTGAAGTTCAAATCGTTTCCAAGGTCAGCGATGCCTCGCTAAGCGGCTGCTTTGGCATTCCTTCCTCTGAATGGGTCCTCATTGTGCAGTAGCCTTGCTCCAGATGACTGAAGCTCCGAGGCAGCCCCTCCGCATTTGTCCGCTCCGTATTCAAAGATTCCGAAACTTCCTCTGCTTTGGAGGACGATGTCTTTAAATACGATCCAAAAGAAAACGAGTCGTGCAGGATGTGGTATGACACACTGCATTTCGTTAAACCTACACAGTTTACGAGACATATTTGGTATAGTTGTTTTTTTAGTTTTGCTTTGGAGCTGAGAGACTAATGCAATAAAGGGGGCCTATATCCTATTTTATAGATGCATATGGTTTATTCTCACCTTTTTTGTGGCATTATATACCAACAACATTTTGAGCATTTCCCGACTTGTCTATCTATTAGGTTTGACTGTTTTGGGCTACAAGACCTTTAACACTGGTAAATATACTGATAAAAAATCTCTATACTGATGAGCTAAACTGTAATATGCCTCCTTCATTATGCCTATTATTATGCCTCACACCTGTCATGTCGGCCGAGGGAGGAGGACACAGCAGCATCTTGAATTCAAACGAGAGTTTATTTACAGAACAACGAACTCAAGTCCAACACAAAGCACTTTTACTCGGAGGTGCCATCTCCTTGTGGAGTCTCTGTACTCCTTGGCAATTCACAGTGGTTCATTGTGGTTCCCAGCCAGCCGTCTCTATTCTCAGACGGTGCGGGTTGCACTTGTCTTTGTCAGGTCCTCTTTTAATGAACCGGACAGCCACCCTTCACTCCTGCAGGAACACACAAAAGAGAGAGAACGAGAGAGAGAGAGTCGCAGACCCAGCTTGTGACCAGTTGTGGAGCCGGAAGAATGTCAGCCTGGAAACTGGAACGCTCAGAGCGGGAACTCCGTGCCCGCTGTCCCCACACTGGAATTAGCAGTTGGCTCTCAACTGCTCTGTACACTTGAATTCTCCTTACAGCTCCCAGAACCTTGTCCACCTGGAGTGAAGCTTCAGTCCAAGACAAGGTGGCTTCCTGGGGAAGAAAACTTACAGCACAGTCCTCAGTACCTGACTCTCAGGGTACGGTACAGCATACCACGGCTTGACTAGTCTACACCTTTTTTAAGACTTGACTTAAGACAGGATTACTTAAAGTAAACTTTCTTGAACCCTCCAGCACTCTCCACCAGAACCCCAAGAGCTAGGTGAGGTCTTGGTGTGGAAAATGTCTCTCAGACCTTAGACTTGGATGTTGGAGACCACGCACTGTGACTCTGGTTCGACCGGGATTTAACCAGTCTCTCCACACACAGCTCCTAATGAGCACAGCTGAGCAGACTCAATCACTCACGCTGCTCCTGCCTGAGCTCTAAGCCCGGAGCACTCTAAACTGGAGCACCTGTGTGTAATCACCAGGTGCCTCCGAGCTCCTCACCAGCTCAGGGCCTACCTGCTGATTATACACAAACACCCTGACACGTGAACTGAACTCACAGGCTGCCTTCACCGGCAGCCACCCTGAAATAAACTAAACCCTGAACACAAACAGTGATTGAACTTGAAGACGTCACAACCCCATATAACTTTCATGTGAATGAGCTTGGCTGAACAAGTTATGAAATGTGTTGGTTTTTTAAAACAGGCTTTTGTGCAGCTTTAATTTCTATGTATGTGTACCTTACAGCCCACCGGTGAACATGTTTACGTTTCACAATACAGACTTTTATTCTGAAAAGCTAGCTTTCCCATGATATGGGGCCTTTAAAATATCTTAAATGGACTTACTTATGTTGTTTCTGACCCATCATGTTACATAGAAATAGACAAATGTGTGAAATATGTGATGTAGCACCTGCTACTGACTTACAAAATACAGATGTTTTGGTCTGATCGACTATATTTAGGGTAAGAGGACAGTTGAGTAAATGAGATGTACTGTATTTTCCCAAAGTAGTAAACAGATAGTAGATAACAGTCAGATGAATTTGGTTGTATATACTGGTAAAAGAAGATGGACAACATTGCTTATTGTTTCTATTGCTTTTTGTGTTTATATTCCTTTACAGATGCCTGTTCACATCTCTGCTGAGTGCTGTCTCTTTACATGGCAGAAATGACAACGAACATCTAAACTTAACCTTCTCGGTCTGTAACAGCCTGCAGGATAGATGTCAGAAGGAAAGCTGATTCAGCTATGGAGCACTTTGCGAGAATCTCTGTCTGACTGAGTGGATTATTGTGTTGGGGGTGCTGTTTGCAGTCAGCCCTCGCTGAATTATTGAACATGTGTGTCTTTCTGGAGGCGATCCACACAGATAGGACTGAACACACCGAGCTGTCCTCTGTGTATGTCCAGCGGCTTATGATCACAAGGACTGGGGAACTGAATCTTCAGCACAAAGGACATGTCCCAGGCTTACAGATGGGAGTCTTATTTTGTTAGTTACACAATTTTTTTGATCAAACCTAAGATCAAACCTAACCCTGGTTCCTAAACCATGTGGGCAGCTGTTGACCAGTCAGGGACATCAGTGGAATCATCATACACCAACCTCAAACCACATCCTGTTCTTCTGTCCTCTCAAATAGACTTGCTTATGGGGTGACATGCTTATGTGATGACATGCTATATAACATACTGGCTGTTTTGTCCATCTGATTGCAACAGTCATCTCGTAGCTCCAGTATAAATATATAAATCTAAGCACTAAACATGTCTAATTAACTACATTTAGGGCACGGAACAAAATTGTGTAATCTTTTTTGTCAAATAATAAATCTATGGAAACCAGTCGGGGACATTGGCTGATTCTGAGGTGGCAGGAGGAATAGTTAGCATTATTATTGCATCACAGTTTTTAGTGCACAGCATCACAGTTTTTATAAAATGTGGCCAAACACAGTTTATAAAAACCAGATGTAGAGGAAATAGATGGATGAGAACATCCTCAATTTTGGTGCAGTCAGCAAACAAGCTAATCATATGATTAAAGAAAAATATACTTTGCTGCACACTGATATGAAGCAAAAAAAGTACATAACAGATGTAACACTGTGGCAGCGACATGACTGATACGTGCTGCAGGGTAAATCTGGCAGTTATCAGGCTAGCTAGCCCACCTCCCTTAAACCAGTCCCAACTCTCTTTTATGGGTTTACTTGCAAAATGCGTAAAGTAGGGCTGTCATTACTGATTACTTTAGTAATCGAGTAATCTAGCTTTTATTAATGACACAATTTATAACAGCAAACAGTTAACTTTACTTCATCTGCATGAAATTTGAAGCTATAAATTTATGCACATTTGTGAGATGCTGCTGGTTGTGTTTCCTTTCTTTCAGTAATTTGCACACCAGAAGCGCCCTCTTGTGGAGAATCTTCAGACTGCTGAACACGGCTGTATGTAGATTCTCTGTTCATCATTTGAATTGTAATGTTCAAGAAGTCAAAATTTCATTGATTCATTTTTTTATAAAATCATTTTAAACTACTTTTTAATAATTAATTTGAACGGAATAATAGTGACACTCCAAAAATGAGTGTATTAGTTTTGGATGTTGCTCTTGTGGTCCTGGTTAGGATAAGCGGCTCAGAAAATGGGTGTATGGAAAATTAACCTGTGTGAAATTCTTTGCTTGTGATATTTTACTGACAAAAGGCTGTGGAGCTTTAGTCTGAAAATTACTGGCCACCGTCAACTGTATGTTTTGTAAGACTGTACTGAAATGTATCGAAAACCCTGCTGTGCATAACTACCTCAGGAAGAAACATCCATTATAAGGACTAGAAAGCTACTAAAGTAAGCCCACCCCGTCATGTACGTAACGAGGGAACTAAACCTTTTTTTCAAAAACAAGGACCCCTCGTTGTGCTTTTACCTTCTATGTCATGACCATAATGAGGTACAAGAGGAAACAGATGTGTTCCCACTGCTCAGAGCAGCTTGTTCAGGGACTGCAGTGGACCCTCAGCACGGCACGTGTTAATAACCCAGCCGGGAGCCCAGGCTGGGGGCAGCCAGCTACACGACACAAAACATCTGTGTTGCCTTCGCAAGGCTGCCTGTGCTGCGAAAGCTTTACTCCAGTCTCTGCTCCTAATTAGGTGAGCGCTCATGTTTGTTGTTCCCCAGGTTTACAGTGCGGAACGTGATCCGGACAGATGCGCGAGTCATTGGCCCTCTTGAGCAGTTGTAGAGGCTGCAGGCCATACTGCTGTACTCCACCCTAAAAATAATCTCAGCTACAATCTCAGAGTCTTTGGGTCCTTTATTATGAAAGGAGTTTTGTAGAGAAACTCTTATTTCTTTAAGTATGTGTAAGTGAAAGTCAACGCACAAACACACCACAGGATAGTGTGAAGCTGTGAGCTGTGAGCTGTGAGCAGCCAGCAATGCAGCACCGGGGCAGCAGTGTGTGGAGATGGTATCTTACTCAAGAGTATCTCAGTGGTGCCCTTGGCAGTCCTGGGATTCAAACCCACAGCCCTCAGAACAACTTCCTAACTGTAAGGTCACCCCAAAAAAAGTCTACCAACAGCAGCCTTTGACCCAGAATGCAGTCTTCAGCTCAACGCCCTATCCATCCAACCACAAGGAGGTATGATCCCTAAAACAGGTTTTATTATTGATTTCTCAATCCCCAAATATATTAAACCACTTCTGATTTTGACGGTACATAGACATGCTTATATGGTTCCTGACACTGAATGCCAATGCTATTTTCTGTCATACAAGGACATGTATTTTATAGGCAACATTTTCAGAAATGAACGATAATTTTATAAACGCTCGAAGCAAGCTGGATCATTTAGGCATGCGGTTTGGATGACGCTAACTTGTGGTTATGGGCTTCTGTGTAAGCCATGTTGCAATGGCAAAATTTGATCAAAGTGAAAGCGAAGACAGTATGTAGTACACATTATATCTTATTAAGCATTTAAAGCAGAGTTTAGTCAAAATCCAGTTTACACAATGGTCCCCTTATCTCACATTTATTATTGATCAGCTGAGATATGTTGTTTCTCTTATGATGTAATGTAATAATGAAGGCCCTGCCAGTTAGAATTGTGCCCTAGAAACCTAGTATATTAAATATCAAACCATGCTGTGTTCAGTAATCTCAAATAGACTTGTTTATATGGCTTCTGATTATGTACAACATACTAGCGGCTGGTTCTGCATTTAGCTCTTCGACCATTTGATAGATGATTTGTTTGATAGTTCCAGTACAAAACTAAAGAAGCACTAAACACAACTGTTATGGGACACAACTGTATAACCTTTTTGGTCAAACAACATAACTATGGAAACCAACCCAAATTTTCAAACTATTTGTGATTTATTGGTAACATATTCGTCACCTTCTTTTTAACATTATATTAAGCTATTGGACGTAAAATTCAGTGCAAATCCTGGCAATATTTTACATTTAATAAGACTATTTACAAGCATGAAAACTCTGGATCTGGGCTAAATAGGTTGGAAAAATTTAGAGCTTAGCACAGCTTAGCATGAGGTAAATTTGTACTGTGTTTTGGCACCAAGGAACCAGTAGCCTGCCAATATGTTTTACACCACAGGCTATGCAGGTATGTGGATTACAAACGTCAATTATTCCTGAGATTGGGGGGGGTTATAAATAAACAAATACTTATTATCGCATTCCTAATAGCGTTCTTAAACATTAGAGACCACCAGTTCATAATAACAAAGGGAAACACCTCAATCCTGCAAAATGTTACAGTACAAAAGACAAAAGATTTGTTGCAATTACATACAAGGCTACAAGACCTATGATGCATACTAGAACTGTTACATTAAAAAAGACTCAAAATGGCAAATAAAGGATCCAATGGCAAGACTCTTGGGTTTCTTTCCAAGCCCATCGTTCGTTACAAAATTTGTGCGCCTAAAGATCAAGTGCTGTGATGTTTTCTTTGGGAAGGGGGACTTTTAGACTTTATCCGATCCATTTGTTCGTTCACTTTTGGTCATTTTCATTCAGAAAATGAGCCAAGCCACCAGCTTGGAGACAGTTATCCACAAAACCATCAGTTCCAGGTTCCAAGTTAAACCAAGAGTGGATGCTCCGTTATCTCCTGAGCACAGTTCAAACAGACTCCCCTTGTAGTTTAGACTCCTGGACTGCACCTTGAGCTTTTCCCAGAGGTCTACTGCTCCATCCTGGCAATCCGCAATTGCAGTGGAGGCACATGAATGGAAGTCATCCCAGTATCTGCGAAAATGATCGTCAGAGACATGGTTCACACTCTGTTCAGAAATGTTAATGCATTAATCACAGCAGAGCAGTGCCGAGAACTGCTTGGTGTTACACACAAACTACGTCAATAAAACCCCTGGGACACTGCTGTCAGTTCATAATTAAGCAGTGCAGGAATGGAGGTCACTCCAGTTTATCCTCAATGACCAGAATGACTCTGGTCGTGGGTTAAATGTACATACAGTACTATGCAAAAGTCTCTGCAAAATGCAATGTCTCTTTCTGCTAGTAAACATTTGTGAAAAACTAGATGTCTTGTGAGCTGGTAAGGAGGACACAGCTTTGCTTCCAGATTTCTTCCATCAGCAGCTCCTGATTTAAATGAATGAAGGACTGATCGAGTCAAACCAGATTTTTGATGGGCACTACAAGTAACACAATGATAACTATAGTGATAACACTGTTTAATGTGATTTTATGTGTATTCTATTTAGTTTCCTTTAGTACTTTTAGTAATATTCCTTTAGTACTTTAGTACCTTTAGTAATATTAATGTGAAAAACAGCACTGCTCATCTAAACAGTTTTTTCATCTTATTTTGCAGAGCTGTATAGAACTTTCATAGAAAATCACCAAACAGAACCGAAGGGGGCGCACTTGAGCAGTAACACATGAGATCACCATTCCCAAACAAGCCGGCAGAGAGAGTGTAATGCCCTGAGCAATGATCTGCTGGGAAACTTTTGATCCTGCATTTTTGTGGATGTTCTGTATCATTTAATTAAACATTGTTGCAGACCAAGTTTATCCTTTTCAACAGAATAATGCATGATTTTATTTGACACAACACCTCTTCTGGGAGAAAGACGTTGTCTCCTATAATCCAGTAAAAGCACAGAATTAAAACAGTGAGGAAAAATATATGTCTTCGTCTCAGAGTCCAAATGTTAGGTAGGGCATTTTTGTACTCACGAGCAGATAGTCTGCAAGTTCTCCCTGTCGTCCAGCTCCTGGGGATAGTTGACCATGTTGTCTCCAAGGCTGAGCAAACAGTCTGAAAGTCCTTTAAACAGCGTCTCACATGTTCCTGTGGAGCTCGCCGCTTGGAGCAGCGACACTGAAATAGAAAACAGTAACTTAAGCTCTGTACAAATAAATTCAGGTCAAATATGGTCAAATATGATCAAACACTCCATTAACTCTGTATGTTTCTCACAGCTTTAACTGACTATCCATGCAGGTTTTTGTTTTATTTACTGCGTCCATACATAAATCACGACAGCTGCCTTCTATATGGCATTAGACTTTTAATGAACCAATAGAAATGCGTCAATAATTGTATTTATTATAACTGTATATTAAAAGTAAAGAAGTGTTTTCTCTCTAATAAATAAAGTTACCATTTTTATGAGAGTGTTTTTATGAGAGTGTTTTCTTCTGGTCAGCCATAATGTGCATAATGAGGTTAATGTAGTCTAATATGCAAAGTATAGTTCAATATAATTTGATACTAATGTAAAATATACAATAATACGACTGATTATGCAGGAGTATAATCAATCCTATCATTGTATGTCATTGCATTAAAAAAATATACATGCAACATATAGCTTCATTTCTTTTTCTGTTAAAATTTGAATTTTCTATCCTTTAGTCGGAAACCAGTTCTCCATCTAGACTCAATCTAGTTACTTTAAACATAAATATGAATCCACCAACAGTATCATGGTGGTGCTTTCAAAACCCATTGTGAGTTGTTCCCGGTACACACCCAGACTGAGAGTGCATTGGCTGAAAGGTCTGTATATAATTTAATTGTTTTTGTTTTTATCTGTCCTGTCTTGTGTGGCTATGGACATGAGTCTGTCAAATAAATAAAAGTATATGTATAAGTTTGGAAGATATATTGGTATGTACTGTATATCTTCCAAACTTATATATAGAGAGAGAGGGCGAGAGAGAGGGCGAGAGCGAGAGAGAGAGAGAGAGAGAGAGAGAGAGAGAGAGAGAGAGAGAGAGAGAGAGAGAGAGAGATAGATAGATAGATAGATAGATAGAGTTTATATTAAAGGAAATCTTGCGTTCAGGAATGCTTACCTAATTCCAGCAGAAAGAAAAGTGAGCTGTATCTGTCAGTCAGAGTAAATCCCATCCTACGTTTCGTGAAACCATCAGTAAGACACTTTCAGCCAGGCTGTCCGGAGATCAGTGAGAGGCGAGACCTCCTGCTCGCTGAGCGCACGCTCTCTGTCTGACCGGCTCGTGGAGAGGCGGAGAGGAGGATCTGCAGGCCACGCCCACAAGAGGGCTTTTTTTAGAATAAAGAAATGAAACTTTAAAACGTTGAGAACTAATATTTATAATGCAAAAAAAAAAAAATGCGTATTGACTGAAATAGTGCATTTGATTGGCTGAGTGCACCTGTGCCGTGAAGGGGGTGAGGTTATTTTAATTCAACCCTATATTTTCTATATAATCTACATAATAATGAAATAGATATTTTGTATAGAAAATTAGCAATCAAACCTGAAATGGGTGTGGCTAAATGTTTGGCTCAGGGACAATTACATGGTTTTCTAATGGAATTAATTCATTAATTAATAACTACTTGATGACTATTGCTAGCTATAATCAAACAACAGTAAAAAGCAACGCTAGGGGGACAACACTAGGGGGAGACAACAAATAAAGACAAGAGAAAAAAGTTAATTGGTTGTCCCTTCATTATGCACTGCAGAAAAGAGGCCAGTGGTCTTTTCAGTTTGGTGTGATACTACAGAATGGCTATCGTGAATGTTCTTCAAATTAAGTCCTTATGTAGGTTTCATTAGGGACATTTCAACAGAACTGGCTTGTACAATATTCCCTGGATCATCTGAACCATCAGTATAGGGTGGTTCCTTGTCCTTAAAAGGCCCATATCATGGAAAATCCTTATATCATTATGAATTATGTAAATATTGTGAATTTAAAAGCCCAAGTTCGCTGCCCAAGCCGAAACTGTCCATGAATGCAAACCTGTCCGTATTTGTAATGCATGGAAACCCAGGCATTTCTAAACATTGTCCCATGCAGCCTACAGCAGTTTAGCCCTACCCAGCAATGATAAAGTCATAAGAGTGTTTCAACATGGTATGATACAATATAGGGCAATCAGCTTTAACAGACACAATTTACATCCGTCTTAAAGGCACAGCAACAAAAAAGCCTGTTTAATTCTCAGGAGTAAAGTGAGGTTGAAAAATGGATGTGTAAATGTAAGAAACCACACAAACTTTACAAGCAGCCCTCTGCTGAAGCAATAAAGGAAAGAATGAGGGTCCCCTTGTGTGCTTTAGAGCAGTAGAAAATAATTATTTGCTACTTTCTACAAAAAGTTGTAAAACGCTCGTATGTACACACTTCATGTTGATAGAACAACAAACAAAAATCATATTTATAGGATTATTATCTTATTAGCCAGCAATACAGAATGATCTGAGGGCTACAATATAGGCTTGCATGTTATATTCCATGCTGATATGTCACCACAGAAAGCCCAATAATGTGTATACTAACTTGTACCTTTGCAACTAAGAAGCAATAACTTATTGAAATGACCCACATAAGGCAATTTGAACACAAGAACAGGGACCATCACATGACTGCCAGTAGATTAAGCTGTTTCTGCAGAACATTGGAATCTCACTGTCATCAGTGAGGGAGCTTCTTCCAGTTCCCTTGTGATGAGTTTATATAAATAATGCTAATTTATAGCAATACTTCATTACATTACACTCATGTGGCAGATGCTTTTATCCAAAGCGACTAACAATATGAGTAAAGAGTCAAGTTTCAGTACAGTGTGAGCGCCGGAAGAGTATTGCTAGATCTTTACGTATGAGTAGAGCAAGATGTTCATCAGGAGAGGGGATGCCCTCTGAACAGATGAGTCTGCTGGAGGTTTTTGAAGATAGACGAGGATGCTCTTGTCGGCTTAGGCAGCTCATTCCACCAGTTGGAAAGCACAAAAGAGAAGAGTCTGAGCTGCTTTTGCCTTGTGTGTTCAAGGTTACTTTATTGTCATCAGCAGCTGTGCACACGTACAAAGTGAGATGAGACAATGTTTCTCCATGGACCACGGCGCAACATATAACAGCGCAACATTCAACAGAGTGCAGGTTACAAGAGACAGGGGACAACAGACAGACAATAAATAGACAGCAAGTGTTGATATTACATAAACCTTCTGGAGCGATTGCACTGTAGCGAGTATTGCTCTATACGTCTGATTACTGCCCAGGAGGCAGTTGCAGAGTGCCAGAAACAACAGAACACTACAATAAATACATTAACACTACACCTCCTTAGCTATGGAGGTAAAGTTGAGGGTCCAAGAATGGTCTTCTGTGACATGGATGCCCAGGAACTTGGTGTTTTAGATCCGCTCTACAGCTGTGCCGTCGATGGTGTGATGTGGGTGAGCAGGGCTGGAATTCCTGAAGTCAATTATCATCTCCTTTTTCTTGTTGAAATTGAGAGAAAGATTACTGTCCTTGCACCAGGCAGCCAGTCTTGTCACATCCTCTGTGTAGGTTGAGAAATCGTTATAACTGATGAGACCCACCACCGTCGTGTCATCTGCAAATTTGATGATTTGATTGGAGCTGGACTCCAACAGTGTAGGGATGTCCCTGGAGGGAGCAAAAAGGAACCTAAGGCTTAATGACAGGATTAAGGTAGCTGGGTGCAGATGTCACTCTGTCTGCAAGAATTAGAGACTTGACCAGCCGAGCTGTTGCATTCTGAACCAGCTGTAAGGGTCTCATTATGCAAGCTGGAAGACCCACCAGGATGCCGTTGAAGTAACTGAGGCAAGAGACAGCCCTGTAGTTAATAATGTTTTCCACATCAGTTTTGGTTTTTGCTTATGAATCCATGCTAGTTCATATTTATAAGTACAAAGTCAAAATAATAATATAATAATAATAATAATAATAATAACAATAATAATAATAACAACAACAATAATAATTTTTTTTTTTAAATAATAAATAATAATAATAATAATAATAATAATAATAATAATGGATTGTATCTTTTCAAGGCACTCAAAGACACCTTACAATACACAGTAAAATCACATATACAATAGTAAGCAACAGTGTAACAGGACATCAGTAGTCAAACAAATGTGCAATATATGCAAATATTTAAAAAAGTGTCTTAATATTTGTTTCCCATAACTGTTCGGTGTATGTATCTGTGTAATGTCTATGTATTTGTGTCTTATGTTAAACACACTAAGGGGTCTGATGCCTTAAGACAGAGGTCCCCGACCACCGGGCTGTGGACCGGTATCGGTCCATGGGTCATTTGGTACTCATTTATTTTTTTTTAAATATACTTGTCTAGGTCACGTGATACGGCACATCAAAAATGTACTTTGTTTTTAGCTGTATCTATACCTGGAAAATATTGTTTTACATGAAAAGTTGGGGACCGCTGCCTTAAGCGACCTTTCATGGTGTATCAGCCGCACTGACTATATTATATGAATGTTGCTTTACCTAATACCCTTATTGACTCATTTTTTGTAGGCAGTTTAGTTGATCTTCTAAAAACTGTTACAGCATATTATCTGATGATTTGGCAGGCATTTATGCTGCTTTGCTTTCTTATAAGGCTTGACTCCATCCCTGGTGAGGCTACAGGAGTTAATGGCGGGCCTTTAAAGTACCAGCACAGCCGTGTAAAGAATTTTCTATTGTATTCAGTTCCATTCAGTCTCCTACTTTCAGGGAAGAAAATCAGTCATTGGCTAAGTCCACTCCTAATGACCCTCCTACCCAGTACCCCACACACGTAGGTGTTTGTTCAGCTAGTAGGAGATATGTATAATTTTATGAACTATGTAGAAATTTGATGCAAGATATTACAAAAGAAATGGACTATACATGGACTGACATCACAGCCTGAAGTCATGCTCATTTTTCCCTTGCTTTTTGAATTAGCCGACCTGACAACAGTGAAGCTGAGGGAGGAACGACTGATGCATTTTTGACTTTCAGCAAAATTTCTCAAGATGCTTTGCTGGTTCTGGCAGGAAGGACCCACAGTCAGTTTCTTTTCATGTCAGAATGAAGTGAAGGTGGTGTGTGGAATAAAAAAAGATGTTGCTCCACATCCTGTTGCACACTGCAGTACCCACAACGGACTGCGGCTAACAGCAGACTTATCAGGGTTAAAAGAGATGTCTGTGAGAAACACAGACACTACAAACATTTGCATGCGAGAACCAGTGCTGCAAGGGGAGTTTAACTAATGAGGCCTCTTACAGACACCCGAGTTGCACATAAAAGGGGAAGTAAGTTTAGTAAGTTAATGTTTCTTTTTTTTCAAACCTATAATATAGTTGTTAAAAAAGTTATCAAGCCTATTATGAAGATCATTAAATTTGTCAAATGCATAGTCATACAGGTACAACACGCAGTGAAATGTATCCTTCACTGCTCCTTTTGACTGTGCAGACACTATAGAAAATAAGTACACTTTAAATAGAACAAAATTGAATTTTCTGAGACACAAATTAGAATAAGGAGATAAGTACAAGTACAAGCACAGTACAAACATCCATTCAAGTTATACTTTGGCAGAAATTCAAATGATTTTTTTCACCTTTTGATGTAGTCAGGACATGTTTTATAATTAATAGTTCATATTTTTGAATTAATGTTGCTAACAAATACTAAAATTCAGTAGTCACCTAAATCATTCCCTCAAATAGTTCCTTAAAACTTTCCTCAACCGATTTAAATCCAGTTCTTCACTCAGGTTGAACAGACTTGTAGCTATGGTTTAGTACATGACATATATTTTGCTATTAAAACAAACGTGGCCAACTTTACACAACAGGGTCTATTGTCACAAACCATCTCACATGTAGAAGTTTTAAAGTAGAATATGTTTTGATTGTCATAAAGAGGACACAAAGAGGAATCTGACCTGTAGTGGTGAAGTTGTGTTCATATTTACAGCTCGTGGTCAGTCACACTAAGGAGACATGTTGGAAACAATTTGGTGACTATTGACATTTAACATTAGCATTCTATCTCCAGTGCTAAACTGAAGAAGATATATTTACATTTACATTTAGCTGAGGCTCTTATCCAGAGTGACGTACGTCATTACTCAAGTAGTCCACATCTGTTTCTCAATCCTGTAAAGCTATACTTCGGTCAACAGCCGATATTCAGCCGAGTTACTGCCAGCTAAGTACACCTAAACAGCTCCTGTCAAAGAAAAAAAAACCTAAGCATGTTTTGGCTGGTTAATTTGATCTTAATTGGGGCAAAACTGTAAATGTATTTTTTTTTTATGCCTTGACCGCAGCAAAATTTTGGCCACCAGATGGCAGAACTGTCAAACAATTTTGCATCTACAGACTGCTGACTCATTATTTTACTACACTTCTCTTAAACAAATACTATGTATTTCACTACAGCTTATAGATATGGCAGTGCACAGGCTTGCAGTCATGCACCCTCACCCAAGTTTTCTGCTTATAATTATTTTTAACTGAAACAAATCATCTGTTTTCACTTTTGTGCTTCTATTGTTTCTATCCACATGTTCTTTCATCGTGGTTTACAGAAGTTCATGATGATGAATCAGTCAGTATTCATATGACATTTCGTTTTATCTTCACTTACTCAGCTGTAGTTTTCCGATCCTCACATGACAAAGGGATCTCCGAGCATTTGAGGTCCTGGACTTTTTCGCAGGATGAAAAACACTAAGTAGGCCAGAGGCAATTGTTCAGGTCATTGTAGGTCGGAGACATTACTTAGTGTACAAATACAAGGTCGTGTTTGTATGGTTATGTAAGGAGGCCGCTGGTGGAGAGACTGCACTCTAGTGGTAATTTACACTCACTCACTTAGACTCTGGCACTCTCTTTCTCTCTCTCTTCACACACACACACACACACACACACACACATGCACATGCTGGGGCCTGCTGAAGCCTCGTTGTTTCCATTATTCACTCCATTGTTTGCAGTTCATCACTATTCAACGGAATACAGCTCTGGAAAAAAAAATAAGAGACCACTGCGATTTATTTTTAACTCAGCATCTCTATGAGTATAACAACCATTCCATGCCAGTGTCTGTTAAACTCCTAACCAAGTACCTCATTACTTTACGAGGTGCTGATTAGATTCACCTGAATCAAACCTTATTTAATGAGGAAAAGTATAAAAGCACTGCTATAATCAACACTCTTTTCTCACAATGTGACCAGTTGGATGGCAAAACACTATTAGAAATACATCTAAGGAATTTTGCCATTTTGTTTAAGAGTAAACACGAGATTTGTTTCTTTGAATTGTTCAAGTTCTGTAAATGCTCCATGGTTTCTCTTATTTTGATGTTTTGTCATTTCCCTTAAAATTATGCTTCAAAGAACAATGTTTTTATGAGGAGAAATTTTGTAAGCAGTTCAACTAAGGTAAAGCTGTTCAGTTCAATGCCTGCACCTATAAAAGATCAGACCGGAGAAACTGAACATTTCTGTAGTGTTTTTTTTTTCGGATCTGTAGTTCAGTGAAAAGTCACACATTCACAATTGTCTACTTACTACAGATGTAGTTGATCCACCGAAGCCCAGTTCAGAACAAAAGCTGAGAGGCTAAAGCACTTAATACCACAGTCAATAGTCACCCGAATCATTTCTGTAAATACATCCCTAGAACATGTATCAGCTCACTCACACCACATCCAGCTCTTCACGGACGTCGCACACACAATCGGATGTGGTTTAGGACACAGTATGACTAACTGGGAGTTAAACAAATAAACAGAACGTCAGCAAACACTGCAACAAACATCCTCAGGCGTAGAAGTGGTGTGGAATCATCAGCCAACATAAATACAAAGGAATCTGATCCAAGATCAGTCCTCTCCTGGATCAGTCCTCCTAAATCCTCCTGATTGTCTTTATGGGTGGCATTTAGGCAGATTGAGTGACATTTTGAGGATGTGTTTATGGAAAAGGTGTGCATGTCTATTTACAGATAGCAGCATTAGTCTAAAAGCTGCAGTTCTAAACTAAAGAAGCCAAATTTAGACTCCAGAGATCTGGAGTTTTGATCAGCTACAGGTGATTTTTTTGCGGAACTATTCCTTTAACAACTCCCAGCATTGCAGGCATTTATAGTCGTGCTGAAAACGTCTTCAAAAATCTGTACTGGCATGTCTTACATTAAATTATCTCATGAAAACACAGTTAATGCTTCAGCAAACAAAGTGAAGGGAATGGATGAGACAGATTAAGAAGAAAAGAAGCACTTGTTCAAGTCTGCTAGTAACAAGTGTTATGCATTAATGCTTCATATTGACTGCGTCCCATCAGCTAAGCAGGCTGCATCCTATATTTTTGTAAATAATGCCATCTCGCTTTGCTATAGCAACAGATATTTATTATATCTTTTTTAGGAAGCTGCATGGGCTCCTGCAGAACTGAAGCAGTCCACTTTAGGCTAAGTACTTTTGTTTGACTCCCTGGTGAACATATAGCCATTGTGTACATTCTGATAGAAGTAGTGATGTGTTCAGACCTGCTTAGCCGTTTCTAAACAAGGCTCCTCTATGAGGGAGTTATTTATTTACCTATATTTATCAGGACTGCCAATCTAAATTACACTACAACCTGAAAAGTGCTTTTAGATCAGCATAAAGGGCAATGTGCACAACTGAGCAGGCTATTATGCCTAATAAATAAATTATATATATAGTTATATTGACTCTGAAAGCAGCTTATTATGAAAACTGAACCCAGAAAGAAACGATCATTGAACAAAATGAACATTTTTACCAGAATATTATTTTGATGTGAATGCTGTCTAATGACTAAACCTCATAAATAAGTCGATTCAGGCATTAAAGAATAGTTATGTGAAGTCAAAAACGTAAAGACTTCTGTTTCTAAACCATATCTCGTCAATCAACCATATGTTTAAAGTCCTACTGTAGTTTATCACTAGAGCTATGAGGCTAACGAAAGCAACACTGCACATCAGAAGTCATCCAAGCCTTTTCTATTATTGCATTTCCAAACCCCCCTCAAACTACATTCATTCTAAAGAGGAGAGCTTGGCAGACGTGGTTTGTGAAAACAAACCCTGTTGTCTAAAACAGATGCCCACAGCGTTCAGCTACAAGGAAAGGTTCAGCTAAGTCATCACTAAATCTCATTGACAAGCCTTAATGAAAAGCCCACCTTAATTAAGAGCTTAGATAGGCATGTTTTAGGCATGTATTTAAAAATAGGATTTGGTTGACTGTTGACTTTGGACGCAGTCAATTAACCAAACATGTCTTGGCTGCATTTTGGGGTAAGAAGGAAAATAGATTTTTGCCAAGCTATTCCTTTAAGGCACTTAAAGAACTGCTAAAGAACATCATCTCATCATCTCCTCCTCCATCCCAAGCACCACAGACCCGCTTCAGTTCGCCTTCCGACCCAACAGATCCACAGAGGACGCCATCTCCCACGTCCTGCACACCACTCTCAGCCACGTGGACAAGAAACAGG
>JBBJLR010000042.1:24973633-24998160 GCA_037577145.1 Brachypetersius gabonensis | reverse complement strand
TATATGTGTGTGTGTGTGTATGTGTGTGTGTGTGTGTGTGTGTGTGTGTGTGTGTGTGTGAGCACGCGCGCGCGTGTATATATACTTCTTTATTGATGTATAATATAGCTCCTCCCACTTTACTCTTATTTAAAAGTCTATCCAGTCTATCCTAGACTCATTAAAAAGTCCACCCCCCCCTCTTCCTTCGTGCCACTTGTTGCACTGAAGTGAAAATATGAGTGAGAATATGAGTAACTGCTATAAAAGAAGAGGTCTTGCTCTTAATGAGTGTCCGGCCAGAAGTTTTCACCCCCCTCCTCCTCCTCTCTCTGGTCAGACCCCTCCCGGAGAGATGCTCCCCCAGGCGCGCGAGCGGCAGCCTCCTCTCTCGCGCACGTCCCCTTGGAGACTAGGAGCACGTGACACGTCCGCTTATCAGGTTTAGAGAGCCGCGCTTCGGTACCGAGCCGGAGGGAGGAGAGAGAGAAAAAAGGGCAGAAAAGTTCGCTTTTCTTCCTCCTGCTCGACGCTTTTCCTCCCTCTCGGTCCGCAGAGACTCGGAGAGGACCAACTTTTTCTCTGCACATCCTCCAAAACGCCATTTTGCTCTGCTTTGCTTCTCTCCGGAACAAGTTTGCATTTTTTTTTCCTCCTCCTCCTCCCTCTCTCTCTCTCTCTCTCTCTCTCTTCAAAGTCCATCCTTTCTCGTTTCACCATCACCAGTGCAGGCTCCCCCCTCCAGACCCTCCGACCCAAGCGTAAGTGTATAACAAACTTTTTCCTTTCTATGTGTTTCCATCAGGATGCTACAGTGTTTACGTTCTGTGTAACTTCGTTTCAGTAGATGTGAAGGGAAGAAGGGAGGGGGCAGCAAAAGAGAGGACATTTTTTGAAAACAGGAGGCGTTTAAGATGTTGAAGTGTTGTTTATTTATTTTTTACTCCGTGTGTGTTGATACTTTCATTCTCTTCTCCAAACGCGTGGAGGAATGTGCTAGCCTCGCCTCGCCTCGTCTCTCACGAGTTTCGAGAGACTTCAACTTCAGCTACCTGTTGAAAACACGACGAAAATGCAACGTGGTGCAACTCTTTTCCACCTCGGTTCCACTGTATTTCAGTCTTAATCGAGTGTTAGGGATGTGAAGTCAGAAAAAAGTTAATGCTACGTCGTCCGAGCATCCACATCTTCGTACTTTGGTCGGAGCCAACGTGTGTGTGTGTGTGTGTGTGTGTGAGGAGGAGGGGAGGAGGAGGAGGAGGAGGGGTAATGTTAGTGGAACACGCTTCCCTTTCTGTTTTGACCTTGTCAGGACGTTTGCCATTTATACTTTTGAACCTCTTTTCGATGTTTAGCCTCTAGAAGACGCTTCCAAGCCCGTATAAGTGTGTGAGTGTGTGCTTTAGTGAAGTTGTGTGGGAATTGTCACAAGTTTGAAAGAGGAAGTTGACACAGTCGACAGAACTGTTGAGTAGCCAGAGAAGATGTTAGCCTACAGGCATTCACATAAAGGGACACTCAGGACCAAATAAAGCATCTAACCATCACTACGTGACTACATGGTGCTTTAGTAGGGCCTGGAGCCTAATTTTCCACCTCATAAAAGTTCTTCTGACGACATACACAATATGGACAAAAGTATTGGGACACATCTTAAATATTAAATTCAAGTCACGCGTTAATTTCAGCAAAGGGTCATCTTAATACTTCAGAAAGCCAAGGCATTTTGGACGAACCCATGCTTCTTACTTTGTGCACACAATTTCAGGAAAATGCACTTTTCTATTCCTGCATGACTGTGCCTAAGTGCATAAGTAAGGTCCATAAAGACTTGGTTCGGTATGTTCACTGTGGATGAACTGTAGGTCAGGCCTTCTTTTTCAACAGTAGTGCCTGATCACATAAATGCTCTATAGAATGCACAAATTTCCTACAGAAACTGCAAAATCTTGTGGAAAGCCTTTTAAGGAGGGTGGAAGCTGTTATATCTGCAAAGTGGGTGACCAACTCCATATAAAAGTCTTTGTATTTGAATGCAATATCATTAAAAACTCTGTTGGTGTAAAGGTCAGGGGGCCCAATGCTTTTGTCTATATACTATATCTTGAAGGTGGGGGGGTAAACTACAACTGCTTTAGAGAGGATATGTGTTTTTGGATTGCTTTTTTCCTGGCAAATGCAAGGAAAAGCATACTTACAGATAATTTCAGGATGTATTAGAGTTTACATCAGGGGTGCATCCATTCTTAATTAGAATTAGAGCAATTCCCAAAGCATTTATGATGTTTTTTCATAATGCATGCTGGTTATTGTAGTGAGCAAACAGATGGATGAAAGCATTCTCAATTTAAGCTGAGAGGTGAGAGATGCTGCTCTACAGGGTTTTATGCAACATCACAAATAACATTAAATTCTAGAGTGGAATCCTGCTTCCAGAGTGCTGTAGTTTCAAGCTTGTACGATACAGATGAGTTGAAACACATGTTTGCAAGTGCCACAGTGCAGCTGTTTTTTTTTTTTTTCTTCTCCCACTTCTTCTTGTGCATCATATTGGTGAAGTTCTCCCAGTGCCCTCCTCCCTTCATCCTCTCATTAGCCATTTTCTTTAGAGAGGCAGAAAGTGCAGATCCGGATGAGCAGTTCACATTCCACTACGAAATTCTACACTCATCTCAAGGAGGCCTGCCAGTGCATCGCCATCCGCGAGGTCCTGCTTGGGGCTGCATCATCTACAACGTAGCCTAACTTTCCCCAAATCTGCTGACGTTTTAGAAGTGCTAACAAGAGTGAAGTTGCCAATGCTAAACGCAAGTTTGTCATTCTGTACAGTGAAGACTTCTTCATGGTCCGGGTTCCCCTTGTTAGATATGATGGAAAAGTTTCCAAGGGTTTATTCATTGGCTCTAATTCTTAACTATAACAATGAGAACCAAGTCCAAGCTGAGTCTTCACTGTTGAAAAGCTCCAGCTGATGTGAGTTCGGGAACTGTTTGTTCTGCACGACTACAGTTCGGACACATAAAACTAGAGGGTCTTTAAAAAGCCCAGCGACTCGGCTGAAGGAGTGCTTGGGCAGCGGACTGTGCTGTAATCTCCTGTGTCCCCAGCAGGGAGTCGGCAAGGCTGAATAGATACCATTCTGAGGGTCAGAGCCGCTATACAGATACTGATGCAGCTCAGGGAAACAACTTTGTTTTTATTTGAGCTTTTTTTTCCTCGCTATTTTACACAGTTATCACCTCCAGCCTGATTGGAGATAAAAGGGAATCGCTCCCACATTTTAGCACGTAATTCAGACAATAAAAGAGTGGCGTAAAACAGCCCGGGTCAAAAGTAATTGCCCCATTTGTCATTTTAAGCCGTGCTAGATGCAGTCAAACACATTACTTTAGTTATTTGTTGGTTTTTAGGCTTATATTTCCAATAATAAATTTATGCAGTCGAGTAAAACCTTTTTAAAATGTGGACTTGATCATTTAAAAAAAATTGGCCACTTGCATTCCAGCCTAAACTCTCAAGCATTAATGTTCGTTCTTCTGTGAAGTTCTTTGACAAGTTATGATGCAGTAAATTTCAGTACATTTCTCTTCTGATCAGATAATTCCTGTCGTTATTTTTTTATTTTTCAGCTTTACCTTTTCAATCATAAATTGCTCAAAGCAGCTAGGTATGTTTCTCTAAGGTCTTCAACTAGGTCATTTTAAAACTAAAAGTCTTTTGAAAGCTTTGCATAATGTGGATTTGGTCTTGTTTGAATTTGGCAAGTTGCATTTAAGCCTAAGCTCTAAAGTATTGACGTCCTTTCTCTCTTCTTCGACATTGAGTAAGGTGACTGTGTCCTTTAATACCAGTAATTTAGGTTCTGGTGTACTAAACTGTCTGACTTTTGAATCAAACCATCATATTTCTTATGTAATGGAGTCCATATTGTTCACAGAGTTGTTTTTAGTTCAGTTGGAGTACTGAGTTCTTTAATTAGATGAGGTAGGCCTACAGTTCCATGGATTATTTGTTGCTTGATTTGATTTTGCATTTTGTGAGAACTTGCTACAGTTCCAAACCATTCTTATTCAGTAAAAGTGCCTCTAGGGGAGCATCAGAGGTTTGGTAATTACTTTGTACCTAGAACTGCTAAAAAAAAAATAAAAAAAAATGCAGATACTTTTCCCCACATGAATGTGAGGAAAAGTACACAAATAGCCTGCTTGACAGCAGCTAGAGTATGTTTATTTATGTGTTTCATGTTGTGTTCACTCAAATAGTCTTGGTTGTGTAGTTGGTTGCAGGGTAAGAATGTAGGTTAATAGATAATATAACTATGTTTATAGTATAACTGTGTATTTAAAATCTCTAGAGTATATTGTAAAAAGTACAATGTGTTAAAAACATTAACTGCTGCAGGTATATACATTTATTTATTGATTATTGGTGAAGCTCGTACACAAGAGTGGTCATTTAAAGCCAGTTATGGATGGAGAGATGGAGGAATGGAAATACTTCCATCTGTGCCCTGTGCCTTTCCTACCAGTGATGGGTGATCTCTTCACTCTTTCGGGGGAGAGATGGGCGTCCTGTTTCGGGCTGGAGCTATTTTTAACCTGTCTATTTTAGATAAGATTATGTTCCTCGCCCTCGTAGGGGATTGGAGGCCTGGTTAGGTAGTGGGGTGTAGAGTGAGTGACTGTACCTGTGTGACTGTTGTCATGTAGACTTGGATCAAAAACTCAAGCTTCAAAGCTGCTATTAAGCATATTAAGTGTAATTTTATGCCAGGGAGTCTTTAGTTAGTTAGTTTAACCACTAACCAAATGTGCATCACACCCCTTAAGTACGAACCTTCGGAAATCTGTGTTTTATTGCAATATGAAAAATACAGGATGCTTTGAATGCAGATCATACAAAACAATGTGCACATATTTGTACATGCATGAGAGACTGATTTGAAACCTTAAAATGCAGCAGATTTAATGGCGTCGGATTCAGTAAGATGGGAGAAGGATAACAGGAAATGAAGCAGTGTGTGTGAATGAAGGAAGTTAAAAACAATGGGTACAATAACCTCGGTTTGTACTCGAAAAGGAACCTGATGAAGAGTTAACAGATGGAGCTGAGCACATCTGTAAACATCTTGTATCTTGTCACAAGTTTGAAACAGTCAATTTCTTAGTCTTGCTGTGTGCTCAGGGTCTCTTTTTTTGTTTGCCAGAGAGAAAGAGGGACGACAAATCCCACACAGCTTTGCAGGGCCTCCCTCTCTGCAAACCCCCCCCAACCCACTTCTCCCAGCCTGGGCGCTGCTGCTGACTAAACAGTTTTGTCAGCTGGCAGTGGCTTGCAGTCTGTGGATTTGTGAGAGTTTCTAGGGCCTGAACAACAGAGGGAGGATGCTGAAGGCCCACCTTTGTCATTCATTTAGGCCCTACAGTCTAATGCCCAGTGTACATTGTTCAGTTGTGGGCTGTTCCCAAATGAAAGATGCCAGTAATGAGACAATTGTGGCGATTTCTTTGGTTATGGCTCTCAAACGGTTATGGCTCTCAAGCAGTCATGGCTCTCTAACGTCATACTGTGAGAAAGGTTCAAAGACGGGCGTCGTCAAGGCAATCAAAGACAGCCCGTGATTCCTTTCTGACCATCTCACACCTTCACACACACCGTCGTACATATACACACTTACACACACACACACACACACTATCGTACATCTGTGCAGCTTCACACACACCATCGTACATCTACACATGTTGTATCCAACTTTATTAGATCCATGTCGCCATCTAATTTGTATTCATAATTAATATTTATTATTATCATTCTCTACCTCGTAAATATTTGGATTTAACAACAATATCTGACAAACTACTGTATTCAGTCTTATTTAGTTCTGTTTTTGCTTTTTTTTAATCAAGTGTAGTGTATGCTGTTCGGTAATATTGTATTTTTACTTAGCCTCACAGTCAACCAATTTTTGTCTTATGACATGCTATTGCATATCAGCCAAAACCAGTTGGATGCTTGATACACTACATTACTTTTTTCTGTAAAAAAAGAAAGAAAAGAAAAACAAGATTTTAAAAAGCTGTTTTACACAAGGTGGGTGAAACTGCTCAAGCAGTTTGCTAAACCACATAAAGAAATTCGACTTGTGGTATTTCAGGCTACAGGGTTAAAGGACTGGATCAGATTCATAACCTTTATACTTAAAGGTTGGGGTTAGGGTATGGGTGGTGCGTTTCCTTTTGCCTGCTACATCATACAGGCATCTCAGGTTGGAATTGAAGCTATGCAAACAATTGCTAAAGTGCCTTAAAGGTTTATTTGTGATCTGTTTGGGTGTTTCCATTCTTGTGATGCTAATTTTACATGATAAACAATGTGTTTCTATAGAGTGAGTCATTATGATGATAATTAATCATCATTCATGTGGATTGCAGTTTTTGTTCCAGTTGTACAGCCCTGCATTCAGGATTGTAGAAAGGGAGAAAATGGGGATCAGAAAGAGAGAGACTGGCAGCAACACAACCTGTTTCTCCTGAAGTGGCGGTCTATGTCCTTGAGGCCTCTCTGCCTTCAACTAATTTACTGAACAAACAACAGATGCTTTTAAGACATGTATGCCACTTTGGCCTGTAAACTCATAGGGTCATCACCTGGTCAGCTGCGGTGCTTCTTTTGGCTTTGAGAAAAGGCCCCACATTAGGGAGGAGTGCAGAGCATGTCACAGGACTCCATTCACTCATGTGTGACTTTGTAATTGCATGATTACAGTGATATTCATTGCAGTGATCGGCATGGAGGAGGGTCTGACTGAAGGCGTTTAGAGGAGAGTCATTTATGTGGAAAATGTAGGCCTGCGTTAGGCAAGACTCCTCGCTTAGTGTGTAGCATTAGTCAAAGTAGCATTTAGACGTCCACAAGCTTGTTGTAGTACTGGCCCAATTGGACAGTGAGTCATTCTGCATGTGTCTGTGCGGCTTTGCTGGATATAACAGTGAAGAGCAGCGAAGCTGCACAGAGCAGCGCAGAGGCTGCAGGCTGCTTGGCCAGATTCTCCACTGTGTCTCCTAGAGAGATGGACAATGAGAAACAGATGTTCCTCAGCTTTGACTCTCTGCCTCTAGTGAAGTCTTCCATCCTCTGCATGCATGTTTGGATGCAATTAGAAAGCATCCGACTTTTGTCGTTGAACAATCCTAATTATTCCCCCAAATTATTTCATTTTTACCAAGACTGCACATTAATCAGCTGACTTGTTCTCAGAGCAGTTGTATGGTTCTTTTCCAGCGAGTGATCAGAGTGCAAGCCATGTTTTCGGGCTCTCGCTTCAGTTTTACATAAAACTACAGTAATAGACTCCTACCAGTGGCTGAACTCAATATTTTGAAGAAATCGCTGGCGATGGGGGCCATATGGAGATATATTATTACCGTGAGACATTATGGCCCAGTATGAATTTCTGAGCACACTTCTTAATGTGGTTTAGGGGTGTAACAGTGCAACATACTGTATTGTTTGGAATTGTATCCCAGTGCGTCATATTGTTTCATGTGTATTGTAACTGTGTTTGTAGCTCAAAAACACATTCATTTTTAACTTGAACCTGAACCCAGCAATATTCTGTCCAACCCTGACACAACTTGAACTAGTTATCATCAGGTTATGAGTTTGAAACTAAACCGAATCTTTAAAAAAAAAAGTGTTCAAAACCCAAACTGGCTCATCACCACCCAAAGTGCTTAATGAAAGGTAACAGGGTAGCAGTCACCATGCAGCGACGATAATAGCAGTCATTAGATCATGGGTGAACAAAGTAGAAAACAATAATAAATGAAACATAAGTATACTTTTGGCTGTACTTTCCTGAATCACTTTGCTGTTTCTCCTCATGTGGGCCTTGGTTAAAAAAAATTTCAACACTAAATCAGAATCAGAAAACTTTATTGATCCTGGAGGAAATTGCTTACTACACAGAGGCACATAAATACAATGTAAAAATATAAAATATAGTTTAAATAAACTATCCAGAAATACTCAGAAGTGTGTCAGACTAAATGTCGCTTTACACAGTGAAAACAGGATCATTCCTGATGCAGGTTTAAATTTAAAATCTAAGACAAAATTGAGGGTCAGTCTCAGAACTAGAACAAGAATATTGAACTCCGAACCTTATTCGGAAACTTATTTGGGGAAATTAAGACTAACACACTTGTGAACAGTTGGGATTTCCATATTTTTTAATCGAATAATGAATTTTGTATATGCCTAAAAGTGTTTTTTTGGACTTGACAAGTCTGGATCACAGATGCTTCTAGTTTTACTAGCTTACATTTTCTTTCCAATACAGTTATTTTTCTCAGCATGCCTGTAATTCCTCCTTATTTTGTCTTAATTCTTTTTAGCCATATACATTAGTGGGGCGTGCTCATACTTGCTTATGCTGCTAGTGCCTGACATAGAGATGTTTACATTTTTTATTATTTAGCCCTTTTGCATTCTTTTCAGTGAGGTAAATATAACCTGAGATAATGAAAAGGTACATTGGCCAAAGAATGTTAATATGCTTCTTTCACCCCCGGGGATTCATTTTAGCCAGGCATCTCTTTTAGCAGCCTTTGCTAACTGCCCCGAGGCGATACAGACAATGGGCTAAACACAGTGAGGTGAAAACCAGGCTGCTGCCGTCTCTAGCAACACAATACAGGACAGTCGCTATGCAGCTGGAGGACTGGAGCTTCTTCTCCATCATCTTGCGTTTTGCAGACTCCTGTAAATGAGTGCCAGAATTCATTCTTGCATCAGCGCCTGCAGTTGACAACTGAAAGTAGTTAAAACATCTGTGTTTTTATTCTAATTTGGTCATTTATTTTGGGCCTTTACCTTCCAGTGGTACTGAGAAGCGTACCCCAACTCAGTTTAAAGTAATTAAAAACAAGTGGCCAAAGACACTTGTAATCAAATAATCAAACGCTGCCTGCACAAAAAAATGTGTTTTTTAATAGCTTCCTCTTCCATGATTGTATAGTTTGGTATTTATGTCAGATGTGATACCATTTCACACATTTCGTAGCATTTCCATAAAAAGCATTTGTATTTCCATAAAAAACACTGAATAGCATCTGTTACTAGTAGTGTTGTCAAAAGACCCGGTACTTCGGTACCAAGACAGTACTAAAAAATGTAAATGTTACGGTCCCAGGTTTTCTGAAGTACCGGTGGTACCGAGCACCCGGTCAACCCGGTTCTTGCTGCGCTACACGATAGGTGCATATTGTGCAGTTGCTCTTCTTCATAAAAGCACAGAGACATGGCGACTGGCGTGGCTGCTGATAAGGCGGCTCTGAATCCGCATATTGGAAAGAAAAGGGGAAAGAGCCGCGTGTGGAAGTATTTTGATTTTGCGGCTGATGCCAAGGGCAACATCACTGATCACCAGAAACCCATTTGCAAGCGGCGTCATCGAAGTTTTATGTCAAAAGGAGGAAATACATCAAACCTTATAAAACACCTCAAAGACTGTCACCCAGATTTAATGAAAGTATTCAAGCAGGTCAGTTTTAATTTTATTTTATATTTAGAGCTTTTGTTATAAAAAATATACCCCATATTAATTTGAATGTCTGGTTGATGCCATTTGCTTGGTTAATTGTTAGCATAAGCGCGGCTAATGCTAACGCGAGTATCAGAATAGAGTTTCTATATTAACTATTTAATACTCCTATGGCGTTTAAAACAGGACATAATAGTGTACTATTTTTACACACCAGAAAATAGTGTGCTTATGTTTGTGATGTTCGGGGAGTACAATTTGCCATTAGCTAAAGTGGATTAGCTGAATCTAATCCACTTTAGCTAATGTTGTATAGTTTGGTATTATATTTTCTTCTTTCTCTCTTTATATTTTCTCTTTATATTCTCTATTCTCTTGAATAGATGCTGTTCAAAATGACGTTGTTAGCCTGTACTGTCCTTGTTTGCACCAAATGCAAACTTCTTAGCACACTAGCGCAGGTTTACCATTTGATCAGTACACAGGATTAATTCTCATCTAAACAAATTAAGGAGTCTTTAGTATTTAGCAATGTTTTATTTAGTTATTTAGTTGAGATGAGGTCACATCTGTTTATTTTCTTTATATGAACCTTTTTTGGGTTTGTTGTGCTCTGTCTTATCTGCTCAGCCTTGTCAAACAAGAGTTTTTGTTAAAATGTAGTTTAACTCGTGGAAAAGAGTAACCCAAAGCAATGTCCCCTGGGATCAGTAGATTAAAGGCAAACCATGCCAAACATTTCCACACTGACTGGAGATCTACCCTTAAGTCTGCTTTCTGGTTTTGGATTTTGTAATTAGTCACCAATTGGATTGGCCACCAGAACTGTATTGATGCTGCAAAGTTATGGACTGAAAGATGTGGCTGTGTCACAAGCAGCAACCACTTTTGTTGGCACACAACTGTGTCTGCTCTCTGTCTGATCAAAAATGAAGATTTCTTTGACCAGTTGTGGTGTCGTCAACAACAACTTGGAAAATGCTTTGAACGCACTTGTCCTTTTTAATGCCAGAAGAGTTTGATGGTTCACTTGTCGCATGCATCGCAGTTTATACGGCATGCTTTACTTGAATCTAGAGATAACAGAGACGTTGTTAGAGCTTCAGTATGCTTCTTTATGTAGAATTAACTGAACATTTGCGAAGGCTTTATTGGAGTAAGTTGATCATGCTGGAATGGGATAGAGAAGACAAAACACTGAAGCAAGGCAAAGTTCACTGCTGTCTCTTTTGTAGCTTGGTTCATCACAGGGTTGCAGTAAATATTAACTCCCTTATCACAGGGTATAGGACAGCTCTCAGTGCCCAAAGCATGGAGAACGTTCTACAAAGAGACCAGAAAGGAATAAATAGTTTGTCAAACTTTTAAATATGTTGTATTTGGTTTAAAAGCTGCTGCAGTTAAATTGAACTTTTTATTCTTTTATTTCATGATGTGCAGCAGTGTTACCACATTCTTGCAGGAACACTTGTGGCTTTGATGGATAGAAGCATCGGTAGCATCTTCCTGAACTGCGAATATCCTCATTAAGCCTTGACCTTTTGTGACCCAACATAGAGGTGTAACTTGACATATGCTGTTAATGTTGCCTGGTCCTGTTTTCTATGCAAGAAAAATGAATGGTGTTTTCATAAAATGCTGCTATTGCCTTCTCTTGTAAACAGAAATGCTCCAAACCTGAAACATTTTGTCCTCTGAACATTTTCTCCCAAATTGTCAATGCTTACACAGCCAGTGTTTTTTTAAATGCTAGTGAAAATATTTTTACCTTAGCCCTTTAACAACCTCACATTTCAGGGGAGATAGCATCAATTAAATACATTTTAAAATATGTTTTTTTTGTATTTAGAAAAAGAGCTGAGACTACATTACATTTACATTTAGTCAAATAGATTCATTCATAGTTTTTGCCAATGTTTCTTCAAAGAGTTCATATTTTTTCCACATGTGCATTACTTGTAATTGTTTAGTTAATTCCCTTATTATGCAAATCACTTTTTGATTATATCTTTATATTCATTCACATTGTTTCTCTGTGAATGTGGATTAACTGACTGGAGGTGTCCAGTGTTGAATGAATTGCTCCATTGGAGAGCCTTTGTCCCTAAATCTCATCAGTGTGCTCACCAGGGCAAAGTACAGGAGATTAGGAGTGAACCACTGTTTGAGATGGATTACTCCACAGATTCTTATGGACTCTGCCCGCATAGAGCAGCTATAGCTCTATGAGAAACTGCTGCCATCTATCAGTGCTTGGACTTCCTTCATGAGCTCTCGGCTTCTGAGTGCCTGAGTGGTTGCCTTTTACTTTGTGGGATAACACTGTAAAGTTGGATTTGTGTGTTTATGATGGGAATTAGTAGCCTCTAACAGGGCAGCAGGGCGTCGTCTTGCGAGACTGCATTGCACTGCCCCCTTCTGCTCCAGACTAAGTGGCCTGTAGTGTAGTGGGGAACTGCTTACTGGTTCTAACAAACCACAAACAGTAATGCAGGACAAGCACAATGTCTTTCTTATCCCAGGGTTTTCTATGTGTGGGGTGAATTGGTTCTGCTGACATTAAAACTCTTCCAAAGATTTCTTTCTTAATGCAAGAGCTGGTCGGTCACACACGCTCTTATAAGCCCTGCATGGTCACCTGACTGCTCCAGCTGCATTGGTCACAGCCAAAGACAGGGCGTGTGTGTCGGGGGAGAGTCGGCAATAGAGGCCGGCAGTGGGTGGGTCTACCTAGGATTCATTGAGTGAGCGAGTAAACGTTTGTTTCTATGGAAACTCCCGGTCACTGCTGTGGCCCTGTACTTTGATCAAAAGCCGGCTCTGCTGCGGAGTCGAGACGAGACAAGAAAGTCCTGTCAAGATGAACTCTAGAGGCTTCAGCAGGTCCTGGACATTGTATACTGCAGATGGCTGTCGAGTTTATCATTAAACCCTTTCAGTAACTTGTTTTATTCACAGGACAGTTTAACAAGTTGCTATTGTAGTTTGAGATGTGTCTTTGACCTCCATGCACTGAATTGGGATAAGGCATAGTCCTTCCACTCTTCTAAACATGATATTTAAGAGAGCAAATACATAAATCGTCAATATATGCAAAATTTCTCCAGATTGTTTAGCCCTTTTTTGGTTGTACAGAAATTGTTTCTGGCAAACCTTTCTTACTGGTGAAATGACTAACTTCAATGTAAGCAATTTTTTTGTGGAACATTTCTGCTGGTCCATTCTTTATACATTCAATGAATGCAGAGGTTGTCAGGCATTGAATAGTGTAATTTTTTAATGAGATTAGATCGTCTCAACAGCAACAAAGTGTAAAGTTATTTTGATGGTGAGTGTGTAGGTGTGCGTGAGCTGTACAGTAGAGACAGAGCTGAAACATGCTAGCTGCTGACAAGCACACCTTCTGACCTACTTCAGCTCCCTGCCACCCTGCTGTATTGTCTGGCTGCAGACAGTGGCTGTCTCTGATGCTATCCTGTAGCCCTGTGTGAATGTGTCTGATGAAATCTACGCTCAAAAGATGGGTCTGATCACTCAGACAGAGAAAAGAAGCAGGGAGGGGGAGTAGCTGGGGCAATGATTATAAAATAATGAGCAGAAGTGAATGCTGGGCTGAAGTTCTGTGCTGGGACTGGAGTTTTAAATAGCCTGGAATGCACAGTGCTGGAAGTGGGTGGGAGTTCAGTGGCCGCCGGTCCCCCTGCTATGCTGCTGTGTGAGGATCGGCTCTGGACAGCAGCTGTGTGTGTGAGGGAGCCCATCTCACTTCTGTTGCGCGTGCGCATGTGTGTAAGTGAGAGTGATGTATAAATGCATCAGTGCACAATCCCTGTTTTTTGGTTCAGTCATCACTTTAAACCATATTTTTCCTCTTTTTAGAATTCATTTCATGAGTTTTGCCTTTGTTTTGAAATTCATCCTTTACACTGTGTACTAAAATGGTTGTGTCTAGAATCCTATGGCTCGAGCACATTTAACCTCCATTAGATTCCTGAGGCTGCAGCGCTTAAGCAGTCTGTGTTTAACTGAGCTCCTAAAGATCCTAAACAGCAGCAAGTCCTTAAGTGAGGCAAAAGAAGTTCCAGTTTAGAAACATTACATCACTAGTATAAAATCGTGCCTAAATGTTGGAATGTTAGAATGGATTTGATAATTATAAGAAGTTACCATAATGTTCAGTAATTTTGTATGCGTTAATAACGTTCTCTAGTGATTTTAAAATGTTAATATTTTTTGTCATTGAATCTCATTTTTTTTCTTTCAGTTTTTATGTCTGGTTCAATTCATTAAAAAATCAAAATCTACTAATTATAGAGGTATATTTGTGTTATCATTATTATTACTGTAAATATTTTTCAAAAGCATTTGAATTGTAGATGGTGTTTTAGTGTGTTCACATAAGCAAGCAAATAAGATTTTATCATCACTCAGTAAATGTTAAGGCATCAAACAACGGCAGTTGCTAAACTTTAAACAAGCTAATTAGGGCAGGAAAGCGGGGCCGGCTGTGGTGCTGTAATTATTTGACGGTATGAAAATAGTGGATGATGTCCAAACCCACTGACTAGCGAATGAAAGGAGAAGAAACTCATCTGTTTAAGTCAATTGAAGGAGACACTTATCCTTTTAATAAACTCAAAAGAGGGATAATGCCAACTGTCAGCTCCAGAAGTTCTCTCTCTCTCTCTCTCTCTCTCTCTCTCTCTCTCTCTCTCTCTCTCTCTCTCTCTCTCTCTCTCTCTCTCTCTTTCTCACTGACCTCCCACTTGGAGCTCTCGGCGATGCTGCCTGTATCAACATGGCTGCCGTATGCAAAAGAAACCCAAAGGTCGCGTCAGGGCCACCTGTTAGAAGTGACAGCTGAGTGCAGCTTCACCAGCCATGCTGTTCTCCAGCCCCCCCTCCCCCCAACCCCTCAGGGATGGTCCACCCAGTGTGCAAATGCGCTCACTTAATTTCTCAGTCTCTCTCTCTCTCTCTCTCTCCTCCTCTCTCTTCTGGCCTATTTCCTTCTCGCTCTTTTCTGCTTTCTCTCTCTGTTTATCTACTTCTAAAATGATTTCACCACACTTCCACCCAAGTGCATCAGCTAACTGCACAGAACTAAATGAATTCGGTGTGTTTCTGTGAAGCGTGCAGCCCAGTGTGTGTGTGTGGGGAGGATTTTGTATTGGCCCCACTCTGATTTATGCAGCAGGGCTGTCTGCCCGTGGCTTGTTTGCGTTTTCTAGGGGCGCAGAACACTGGATCACACATTTTGCTCAATGAGTGGTTCAGTGCTGCCCTTGCTGGAGGGAGCGCGTGCAGGAAATGAGACCAAGCTGAGGGGACAAGAAGCTGTGAGACTCAGCGTTGAGAGAGAAGACGGAGGAGGAGGAGAGGGTAGATGATGTGGAAATGAGAAGGTGTGAAAGTGGTAGTTGGGTGAAAAATAACAATACAGTACAATTACTTACACAGCCAACCCCTACCACCCCAACACACACACACACACCCCACCCCCAGTAAACTCAGTCAGCCAAAACATGTTAGATGTCAGACGTTTGCTTGCTTAGTTTTGTGAGCCTAGAGCAGCTAACAAGTAATGAAAGCTCACACCCCTCCAGTTAAGGTTGTGTTGATCTGAAAATTTTGGACTGATGCCGATATCCAGTAAACATTTTCTGATTCTGATACATAAAAGAAAAAAATATAGAAACTGGGACATTTACCTTTATTTTTGATTTATTACAGATAAATCAAAAAGTATTTCTGTAGGGTTACAAATGCAATCAAAGAAACAAAAATGCAGACAGATATCAGTCAAAGCTCAGATAGAAGAGCAAGTGTGATTTAAGATAGATCGTCAGGAGCGGTGGTGCTCTCCGAATTGATATCTCCAAGAGCCCCCTGAGAACTGAAAGAGCACCTCCTCTCCCGATGATCTATCCTAAATCACACTTATTTTTCTATTTGAGTAAGGATACATCTAATTTAAAGATTTAGCATCTGGAACTCTCCTGGTTCTCCCACTGTCTGAAACCTTCTGTTTCTGCAAAAAAAGTTGATGCCATTTGAATACATTGTAATGTAAACAATGTCCTTTGCTGATTTAAAGCAGTTATCTAGCAATATCCATGCCCTGTCTGTCCCGGTTACCTAGGTGCAAACTACATGTCTGAGTAATCGCACACTTGCCATTGTGGACTTACTACAGCACAGTTTGCAGCTTCCACTTCTTGTTAGACTTATAGCTATAGTTCTAAACTAAAAGAAGCATCTAATATATCTTGGCTGGTTTACCACATTTGGCATGAGGGGAGTTTATTTTTGCCAAACTTTTCCTTGAAAGAGAGAGAGAGAGGTGGAGAAACACTATGAAACAGAAGAAAAGGGGACAGGATGCGATTTAAAGGGAAGGGCTTGTCGAACCTGTTCAGCCAGAATGCTTTTTTAATTTCATGCAGCAGTCATGCAGCCCCTGTCTCCAGCACCCACACACACATACACACACACACACACACACACACACAGGAGACCCCCCTTCTCCCCACTCCACCCACTGAAACTGATCCAGTAGCTGTGTGGAGTGTGGAGCCAGCAGAACGTGATAGCTGTCTGAGCCAACACCTGCCAACAGCTTGCACTTGCCTGTGCCACTCACTGCGGGATGCAGGAATACAGAGAGCCTACAATCGGCCGCTTCCTTTGCTCATCCAGCCTCATTCGAGAGCACAAAAGTAAAAACTCTGCAGGCATGTTATAGCCTGGGACTGCAAAATGCACTGATGCATAGGAATGTGATTCCACAATATAGATTTTAGTTGTTAACCATTTTAAATTGGTTACCATATCTAGTATATTTAAAAAACATTAAATACTTCCTTAAGTCACGTATGTGTATGTACTGTTAAATCTGAGTAGTATCAGAATCAGAAAACGTGATAGATCGCTGAGGAAATTGTTTAAAGTACGACTGCACAGACACATACAAGAACATACATTCTGATAAATCCAATAAATACTCTACTGAAGAAAACTCTGCACAAAATACAATATGCTATGTTCACAAATGCTGGGGTATAATTACTATGGATACTTAACTTACAGTTAAGTGAATTAATAGTAATACAGATAGTTGTTAGGAGTATGTTATTGCACATAATTATTAGATCAGTGATAATGACATAAGTTGTGATATTTCATGTGGCAAGACATGATAATAAGATGTTCCACATAATGATAATGTTCAGCATATGATAAGGAATGCACAGTATTGCACAGGGTAGACTGTCACACATAAGTAATCTCCACCAAGACAAATGGAATCATCATAAAAGAATTATAATCAAATTGAATCCTTGAGGTTTACTTAAGAGATTTATACCCATATCTCAAAATCTTGTATGGTGTAGCTTTGCCTGTTTGTGGTCATTGCAAGAAACATTTAGAACCAGAATGGGGGTTTACTTTAAGTAGTGGGGTTGGGATTGAATTAGTTGTCTTTTGCCCACTTGTAATCCCATAATCCCATCCATCTGCCTCGCTCCATAGACCTCTTACTCACGTCCCTCATCTGCATTATTCCTCCATCCTCCCTATTGCTCGCCATCTCTTCACACCCCTCCTACCGCTCTCTTTTTAAATCCCTTTTGTACTCCTGTTGTACAGTCAGTGGCGTTGTGTCTTAGTAGTGTTTGTGGCATCGGCCACCTCTCTTCCAGAAAAGGAAACTTGGCAGACCACCTGGCTTTGATGTGTTGTGCAGTCGCAGGAAGTTTCAGTTTACCAGCTTAACAAGAAGGACAAGAGGGCTTCAGGCTGAGCTCTCCTGTTACCGTCCTACCGAACAGAGCCACACTGAGATGATGTCACTCTTGCTCATGCAGCCTTCATAAATTACTCTCTTCCATGACCCCGATTTTCACCAGTATCTCTGGGGAGATGCTTATTGCAATCTGTTTTTAAATTAGCGATTAAAAATGCTGCCCATACCTTGTGCATGCTCGAATGAGCCAAGTATTATGTTATTTGGTCCACATTGACTTAAGTCATTGTTGGTCGTGGGACCATTTTTGTGTAAAATACTGCTCTAGCAGTCTTTGGGCTCCTGTGCAATTTTTTATGTTTATGAATTGAGGATGATGTTTAGAGTGGTTACTAGCATAGTCATAGATGCACAACACACAGAAAATTCTTTCTCTGCATTTAACCTATTCACCAAATGAAGTAGTGGGCTGCCGCTAATGAGGCGCCCGGGGTCTTTTGTTTTTGTTTTTTTTTGGACTTTGGTCTAAAAAGGTTACTTGTGGTTTTGGCTCTTTTCCAATGAAACATTAACAATCCCTTAATCTCAGTTTGCTCATTTGTCATGAACTAATAAATGGGCCACTATATCAACTAATCCTCCTTTTTAGAAAACAAGAATTAAGGAAAGACTGTATAATGCATTGGAGGCATTGCTGCTGCTATTGAGAGACATGAAGTCGGCATCTCATCCATTCTGATTAAACTACAGCAATGAATGTGAATAGTAACTCCAAACAAACATATTTGAACATGACTTATACAAATTATAGTCTAGATTTTCAATCTGGAAAAGAATGCTGGGGCACATGCCAGTAAAACAAACGGATACATGAGATCTGCTCTCCAGTAGAAGGTTAAATGGACAAGCCTGTGCAATATTTAAGTTTCCAACCACTGCATGCAAACTACTGTATACTGTCTGTGCACGATATAGTTATTATTATAAATTATGAAGTAATATTAGAAGCCCAGCTGGTAATTATATGATAATTGCATTACCACCAGGGTAAGTGTAGGCTATAAGACATAACTCTGTAACTTTTAGATGTGGTTCATTTTTTTGATGTGGGTCATGATGAAATTGTTTTGTTAATTGTGCAGATGATAATTCACATTACTGTCAAAATGTAATGAATACACATTATTTTTACAAGAGAGAAGTTTGCAGTGTGTGTGTAACAGAGGCTATTGATTTAACTTATTTCTATTGTATACCATTATTTTTATTTGTTAAGTGAAAAAAATTGTGAAAAAAAGAACTGTGACCTATAGGATCAGCACAGCTTAAATGATGATTGTGACACTGTCTTTCTGTGTGTTTCTCTTGCAGTATGAGCAGAGGCTTTTCCTTTCCTCTCACCCCAAGCCTTTGGCCTTGCACCTCTGTGACCCACTGACCTGTTTAGCCCTGATCTCAAAATGGGTAAGTACACCAAAAACACCTGTCACTGCTGAATAAAGTGTTTGTGTGTCTGTGTGTCACTTAAAGTCTAGTCAAATGCTTGTAAGTTACAGTTTAGTTAGTTTTGTAAGTTTAGTTTTAGTTTCAGTCAATAAATATTAAAACCAATGCATTATGATTAATTGATCTCAAGGTGGTGATTCAACAGCATCGATCAACAATGTTAAAATTGATTAGTAAAATTAGTAAACTATTGTAAATTTCAGTAAGTGCTTGTATTTGGACTATAGTAAAATATTGGACTGTTTTTTTTTTTGTTTGTTTTTTTACCAAACCCAAAAACTCAAAGTCTTGGTGCACTCAAAAAGCAAGCTTTATATCATCTTCATATCAGTATAACCTGATACTGTGATATACTGGAAGATCAGACTGGCTTGTGGATGCAGGTGCGCATGATGTCTCTGGGCCTGTCTGGCAGTCTGTGAGGACGTGCAGGCGTTGCTCAATCTCCCTGGGTTCTTCTCAGTGTGTGCTTGGTAACTTACATTCCAGACACTCCCTCATCTACTCAGCTCTCGGTACACACTGCATGAGAGACACTGAGCCTCAGTTGCATTCAGTATTGCTAGGCATTGCTGCTATATCTCTTCATTTAAAATGTAGCTGCACTATACATTGTTACTTAATTACACTGTTGGACTTTGCAATATTCCAGTACTGGCCTTTTCAGTTACTCTTCGAAAGTGTTTCTGTTTTGAGGATTCCACAAAAAATTGTGGTGCATGGGACATTTTTTGACTGATTAAAATGTATTATTAGACGATTACTGGCTGTAATAAAAAAGTGTCAAAGCACAATGCGCCAGGGCTTGCTGTATATTTCTAGATTCAAGAGAGTTTATTGTCAGCCTGTTTATTGGCGGTCCTGGAGGTGGTAGTTCCAATACTTACAAACTGAGGCCATTTTAGTTAGGAAAGCTTAGTTTCCCCACCTGGTCAGTGTGCCCATGCTGATCCCTGTCAAACGCTGAAAGCACCTACAGTGGACATATGAGCATCAGACCATGGATTGTGCTTCATTCATGTGCATGTTACATAAGAACCACACTCCAAACTGATGATTTATGGTGTAATCACTGCTCTCTGTTTGAAATAACTGAATTTAAAATGTTAGTCAATTACAATATCATTAAATGAAATTTTCACTTCTTTTGTTAAAATAGAATTGTTACCTGTGGTTTTTTTAAAAACAGTTCAGAGTCCCCCTTCTGACCCCTGTCAACTGCTGAAAGCACCTAAGATGGACATGTGAGCATCAGAGCAGAGAGTTTTCTTTTTTTACATCATGTTTGGGGCCAGGTGCATGGGTGTCACTTACCTGGGAAAGAGATGGTACCGAGATGCATTATAGGAAGAGGGCAGGCCCATGGAGGCAGTGTGATGCTCTGGGCAATGATCTGCTGGGAAACCTTGGGTTCTGGCATTCATGTGGACATTGCGTAGACATGTACCACCTACTAAACATTGTCTCGAGCAAACAGAACCTGTCAGACAGTGTTCACTGTTCTCCACATTATCCAGATCTCAATCCCATCAAGCATCTGTGGGATGGACAACCTAGTCTGATTCAGGGCGACCTCCCCTCACTTAAAGGATGTAAAGGATCGGCTCATAACCAGATGCTAAAGTATTCCTTCAGAATTCTTGTGGAGTCCATGCCTTTACAGATCAAACCTGTTTGGTGGCATGGGTGAATATATACAATATTAGCAAGGTAGTTTTAATATTATGTCAGATCGGTGTATGTAAATGCATTGGTTATCTGGTATTCATGAGATCACAAAAAATGTTGTGTCAGCTTGGCCTACATGGACGGGCAAGTCATTGGTGCATTTTGAAGAAAAAAAAATTTCGAACACACATACCTTTACTTTAAAAACAGAAATGTTGGTCCTCTGTTATGAGCCCTTTAATATATTTCAGTGCATGTGTCAATGGCAGTATGTAGCAAATGCTGTTTGAGTGAATCCAGTTCTGTAAAAAAAATTTTGTATAGCACTTTTTACAACAAAAGTTGTCACAACGCAGCTTTACAGCATAGGATGGTGGCTTGTGTGTAAGAGAACGGCTGCAGGACTAGATCACCGTAGCAGTAATGTGATGGGTGTGTGTGTGTATGTGAAGAAGGGAAGGAGGAGAATGGCTCAGGCATTCCTCAGGCCTTCTCAGCCACCACACCAAACAGGAAATGCATGAGTTCCCTACTCTGCCGGGCAAGCGCGAGAGAGTTTCCATTCCTTTCCTTTGTGTTGTCAGAAAACATTCCAGCTGAAAATGAAAGTAGGAGATACTGTGCGTAGATGTATTATAGGGAAGTTTTCACAACTCCTGATGCTGTTCTTTAGTGCCTGTCCGTCCTCTGTCCCTGACCTGCTGATTCACTGGGCGTATCCGTGTGTGTGTGTGTGTGTGTGTGTGTGTGTGTGTGTGTGTGTGTGTGTGTGTGTGTTTGCACTTACATGAGAACCACACTCCATCCCCATGGTCCATCCTGAGTCTGATGGTTGCTGATTACACCATAGTAAATCAGTATTGAATTGCATCAGTCTGAGTGTGTCCCTCTGGACTAATTCATTTTGAAACATTAGTTAATTACAGTCACATTAAATAAAAAAAAACATTTTAAAAGGTTTTCATTTTTGTTAAAATATGAAAAATATTCTATGATCCTGAGTTTTTCCTGTCACAGTTGTGTCTTCTGTGCATGTTTTACTAATTCTGAATCATGAAACATACAGTTGCAAAACTCTTGTCATCATTTCACTCATAAGGCTCCACATGCTTCTTGTTTTATATAAAGCAGCCTCATTCATCATTCATCAAATGCCCCCAGCATTTCTCCCCATGTCTGTTGCTGTTAAGTCCAATGGCTAATTGATTAATCCCTTATCGCTAGATCCTCTTCTTTAGCACATGGATGCCTGGCTAATAACAGCCCGTTAACCCTGTAGTAATCTGTGGATCTGCTCTGTATTGCTGTCTCAGCGCCTGGTGATAGTATTGTCATTAGAAATTACACCACAATACACTTTTCCTAGTATGTCAGTATTTCTGGAACAGCGAACCACTGCTATTATCCTAGAAATGTACATAACCAGCTGTATCAGTTCTCATTAGCAGGTCCCAGGAACACCAGACAACCAATGTTTTTCTCTATTCTTTTGTGTCCCTGTGTGTTCCTGTGTTCCTGTGTATTCTGTGTTTTCCTGACAGTAGAGTTAAAGCAAAAATGCTGACCATCTGAGTTTCCCTGAGGTTTCATTTGGGAACAACTAGGATGAACTTGTACCCAACAGCCTGTATAAAGTAACAACATAAATGTCTGAATGGATGTTATGCAAATGTATTATTTTGACTTATTTTTTTTTAATTAAGGAAAATGATTGTTCTCAGCTTTTCCGCATTTTTATAACACTCTTGTTGCAAACCTCATATCGCTTATTTTATTTAGGCTATGACGATATAACCTATAACAATGTCAGTCTTTTTTTTATCATTTTAAATCTATCGTTATATCTGTCACATGACAATCTTCTTTAAAGAATATGATGAGATTATTCAGTCTATTTCTTCACATTAAAGTTATTTGGTAGACAATTTTACATATTTCATGCAATAATAATGAAATTATCTTTTGTCATCATTAGTCCTTGTTTGAGAACATTATTGTCAATGGAATGTGACTCACTCACATGGAAAGTGTTACAACTGAATGAAGGCCCTAGAAACTCTGTGTATGTGTGTGTGTGTGTGTGTGTGAGAGAGAGAGAGAGAGAGAGACAGAGAGAGAGCCTGATGCTGCTGTTTAATGTGCAGTAATGGATATGGGTGTGGCAGTAGCTTTCTGCAGCAGTTCATGGTCCTATTGTGAAAAATGAATACAGACTCTTACTTTCTAAACTGAGGATGATTGTTAAGAGGGGATCAGGGCAAATCATACCCTCCTATAGTATGTACACACACACACACACACACAGTAACACCGAAACACAGAGTGCAGCAGCAGTCTTCCACTGCTCTCTAAGCCACTTCCTGCTTTTGACTCTCAACCCAACCCCCCCTACTGTTCCTCTCTCCAGCCTGTGTGCGATTTTACTCGGCAAGTGGCAGACAGCCCAGCCCCTCAGTGTGCTTACGTCTAGCACATCTCTTTTTCTGTCTTCTCTCCAATCATCTCTCATCTGACCATGTTTCACTCCCTCCCTCCCTCTCTACTGCTTTTTGCTTTGTCTCAGTCTCTCTCTCCCCACTTTTTGTGTTTCATCTCTCTTGCCTCTCTCCCTAGTTGGCCCCACCCACCTCACACATTGGGATGGGCCCCTCTCTCCCTCGCTCTCTGTTTCTGCCTCACTTTCTTTCTCTCTCTCCCATGTGCTTTCTTTTCCTCTGGCTGTTGGTATCAGTCTCCCACAGCTGCTGCGTGTCAGCAGTCCCGCTGTGCTTTGCAATTTCTTATACCTGCGTTTGTAAAAGTTTGTAACTATGTATGTAAGTTTTTTGGACGATTACACCCTTTCCCATTTACATGTTTTTTGATTTTTCTAACATCTATCATCTGCATGGAACCTAAATATGGAATCTTTCTGCAAATCCTAGTGCACAATATCTGTTTTATACTTAACACAACATTTAATGTAAAATATGTTCCAAAAACATTCTGGGCTGATAATGATATCTCGTCATACACACTTTGTTGGGGCCATGTTTCTCTTTTCTCAGATTTAATTATATTTGATCTTGATTCCATGTATGAAGTGCAGTAACCATGAAAATGTAAACCTAAAGTAGGTACAACATATGAATATTAGGTGCTAAAAGTGGGTATATTTATGGACTGGTATGAACTGCCTACTAATCAAAATAACAGTGTGTATTTCGATACTTATGTGTAGACAGCCTGATCAAATATGTCAAACATTTTGTCAGATATTTTGATACCTGGTGTAAGGAATTTGGTGGGTTTTATAGTGGGACAAGTTTTGGTGTCCAGCTAAATTGTCAGTTAATTATTGTCTGTAATTCTAATATCTGCTCAATTGGGGTAATTAAAATGTAGCAAATAATATAACAGCCTTCAGTATATATCGCCTGCTCCTAGTGATGATTAATTGAGTTGATAGAGGATAACCGAGATGTCATACTGTAATTAGAAAAATGCTTCATTTTAATGATCTACAGATCATATTGTATGAATCAAGGTTCTAGCACAAATTCAGAATTATAGTGCTGGTTACACCACTGTGCTGTATTAAATCATCCTCAAGTTCTGGAAAGACTTTGCAGGACAGCCCAAGAGATGAATCTATCATTAAAATGATGTGCTGTCTTTGCACAGGGACATGGATACTGGGAAAACTTGCGCAGAACAAAGCTCTATACACCAAGAGCAATTAGTCAAAAAACATCCCAAACCGGGCCAGCCAGCTCAATGTATGGGCAAGACAGGGCTCCACAGCTCATCCATCACCAAATCCCTGCTTTTCTGCTTTCTCAAACACCTGTTTTCCTTTTTTAAAGGATGAGGGGTGTACCTCCTCAGTCAGTTGATTAAGACTTGTTAAGACATGCCCTGTTTCTGCAGAAAGGTAACTTGGTGGAAGAAGATGGTGAAATGGGTTGTGAATATGCTGGTCAGTTTCTAATACAGTAAAGGAACCTAGACACATAATACATGTATGTATTTGTGTGTGTGTGTGTGTGTGTGTGTGTGTGTGTGTGTGTGTGTGTGTGTGTGTGTGTGTGTGTGTGTGTG
>JBBJLR010000042.1:24953303-24973533 GCA_037577145.1 Brachypetersius gabonensis | reverse complement strand
TGTGTGTGTGTGTGTGTGTGTGTGTGTGTGTGTGTGTGTGTGTGTGTGTGTGTGTGTGTGTGTGTGTGTGTATCTAACTGCATATTAAAAAATATCTAATTCCAGTTCTGTTTCTGTATCATTTGTCTTGCAAATAAAAACACACTAACTAACTTATTGAGGTGACATAATTTAATATTGGCCTGAATTTGCTTATCAGATTTAGCAAAAACCAGTAGTGAGATACCGATTAACCTAAAATATATCATAATTAGTTACAGCATAACTTGTGCTAGTTGTTATATCTGTTTTGTACATATTTTTAAATGGTAAGAAATCCAGATCCCCTTGAAAATCTGTTGACACCTTAAGTTATCCCAAGAAGTAATATTGTTTTTGTCTGACCAGTGCTGAGGTGGGAGAGCTGTTGGGCCTCCATCAGCTCTCCATCAGTTCTACAGAAAGCAGTTGGTTAAAAAGCATGTAAATCCCATATATCCAAAAAAGAAGTGTTGCTTCACCCACTTGGGCAAACAATAACACACCCTGCTACAAGGGTCACAGTTCTAAGAGACACTCAGAGGGAAAAGTGTTCATTGTCGTGAGATTGGGAGCTGTTAAAAGAATTTAAATGGAATTTCCAGAGTACAATGAGGAATCTTCGGTTGGAGAAAATGTAGTCAGACAAGTTGTCCCAAGTTTAGAGCTCACACTGAGATCTGAAGAGCCATGGTGTTAATTTGTTAACAAGTCCAGCTGTGAGGAAATCAGCTGCCTGCATAGTTGACCAACATGGCAGGTCAGGGAAAATAAAGAACAGCTAATTGCTTATCGTTTTTGCACATAGAACTAGTCATCTGGAACAATGTGTTCTGTATAGAAGGCTCAAAGGTTGGTTGGCAAGGCCAGCGTTGTGAGGGAGAGGACCAAAAACATTCTAGCTGATGAAGGACGCTGCTAGAAAGGTGTACATGAAAGGAGCAATGCCACTACCAAACTGGTGCATTTTATGTGGTACATTTAAATACTGAACTATCCTTCTGTGCAGCTAAGATTTTCTTTGGTTCAGTTTCTGTGTTTTTGATTAGGATGTATACTTCCCACAGATTATGATCATTCTGTACAATTAATTTAATGTGATTACAATAGTTAAGGAAATTACAGTTCTTTAGTATTCATCAATATCAAATTTTAGTCTGTTTTTAAAAATACTTATAGATCAAATCAAGGATGAACGTTGAGATTTTATGATGATTCCTTAGTATTCATCATGAAATCTCAGGGTTCATGATTTTATCCATTAGTAGAACATACAGCTGTAAATATAAGAGCCATTACACAGACAGTAATGTGACATATACATATAGTTTATAACAGTTTATAACATAATATTCTGTTATAAACATATAGTTTATAACAGAATCTATTTGAATATTTTCATAGTCAAATACAGAGTCAATGCAGTTGGATCTCAACCTTCAGACTACATTTGATGAATGATTTTTCAGCTGTATATATCATTTATTTCCTTGTCTTTTGCAGACACGGCAAGTACCTTACCTAAAATATCGGCTGAAGATGGAATCGGGGCTGCCAATAGCAAATCCTCTCAGAAAACAGAGGAACCCTGTACAAAACCATCACAACCCATGGAAGGTAGGACTCACAATTATTGTATTTTCTGCTTGTAAATCAACTTGCTGGTTATGTGACCAAATGAGAATAGTTTTTAGAGTCAGTCTCTGCGACACAGACCAAGTTGTTTTTTAATTAGAATTGGCACTGCAGTGTAATCTGTACATTAATAAACTATACTTTAATAAATCTGGACATGCTAAACTGTTTTTTTTTTTTGTTTGTTTGTTTTTTTGTTTTTTATACTTCATAACTTACAGAAACACATGAGAACGAAGTGGATCCTGCTGGAGTATTGCAAAAGGAAAACGGAAATGAACAAGAAGAGGACAAAGAGGGAGATGAGCAGGAGCTGGAGGAAGGTGTAGAGGACGAAGAGGAGTCCACTGCTGACTGCACTGAAATGAAAACTTGCCAAATGAATGGAGGAGCAGAGCCGGTTACCTCAAATGCATCCCTCAAAACCCCCCCCAGCAAGTCACCTTCTGCTAATCGGACCGGGAGGAGGAATCAGGTATTTTAAGCGTTTTTAAGTATTGTAAAGAAATGTAAAGTATTTCACCCTTTTTTGAACATTGATCAATGACCTCCCCACACCACTGACCACTACAACAAGAGTTTAATTATGTTCTGACTGTTAGATGCAAGTTTGCCCACTTTTATTTTTATTTAAGCATAGCTTTCCCTTCGAATATTATAATTTGTAATGTTTTTTGCTGCAGTTCCGGCAACAGCTTGTAAATAACTTTGCAGCTCATTTTAGACTGAGCTTGCAGAAATTTCCTTGGCTTTTGTCATTTTGTTGGCTTGATTGAAGGTCAGATTATAGCAGGCATAATCTGTTTTTGGGATCTTTTTCTCATTAATATTTAACAGTTTTTTCTCAGATTCATAGTCATGTATGTTTTTCTGGGTTTGGGTTATGCAGGAAAGACTATTGAGGGCACAAGGCGAAGCTATTAGTCAGAGAGTCAGTGCCGTTTGCTGCGCAGAACGAGAAGCAGCAAATGGTCCATGCGCCCTCTCAATCCCCCCTTTGTCAGCGGCCATGCGCGTCTTACGCCGCCAATTAAAGCGCAGGGCTGTGCTGAAACACTCCTCTGTGGAGGAAAAAAACAGGTGTTTCTATCCCCAACAACCCAACAGCTTTCATTCAGCAGCTCTAAGCATGTTTCCATATGTTGAGCTGCCATAGTGCTAGACTGTCCCTCTTCATTATTGATGCTCTTTCCCAGCTGGAGCTGCTGCTTTCCTGGAGACAGATGCAGAGCACTTGTTGTTGCAGCGCCCGACTGTTTCCACAAGGACTCCAAACACAGCGTCTTTATCAGTGGGGTCCACTCAATCTGCCCTCCCTCAAACTGCCCTCCATGTCTGTTTTACCTATTGAATTTCACACTAGGGGTTTAAACTGGACTTTCTGTGGGCTTCTTAGTCCAAGAAGGTCTCCTCCTATATGATTCAGAAGGGCTAAAACAAATATCGGATAATGCTGACAATATATTTTATAATATATGTTTATTTTTTGTTTGCATTTTTCCAAACCCATAGCATGTCCATGACTTCATTTAAGGCCACACTGTGTGTACTGATGTGAGCATTTCAGGAAACAGGAACAAGATAATAATAGAGTACTTATTATTTTTTATTAATTTATTGAAAAAAGGAACAAATATGCATAACATATATATTCACAGGGCACATTTAATTGACATTCATTGATTAATTCCAACAAACAATCAATAATCAAAGTTTATTCGTGTGGTGCACTAAGAAATAAAATTGTACTCTTTTGCCCAGCTGAACATTTTGGCACCCTTATTTTATGGAGTGCAGAAGAGCTCAGCATTATATTTGATCATGAAAACGCATCATGTGTCATTTATTGAATGAACTGTTTCTACAGCTTATTTTTAATCTCTCATGTTATTTTTTCATGTTTTCATGTTATACACTGAACAACATTAGGTGAAAGTACCACTTTGTTATAGCTGATTGTATTTCAGGTTGTCAGTGGTGAGAAACAGACGGATGGGTCCTTCTGGTGCTGCAGCAGTCAGCTGTTGCTGTCAGTCTGAGGAGATGCTTGTGTCAAACTTGTACATCCCTGTTTTCTGACCCCTGTCAGGCCGCTGCCCGTGTTAAGAACAGGTTATGGGGCTTGTTGTGTCTGAATGCTCTGTTTCTAAGAGATGACTTATGTCTTTGTCACAGGAACTGAAGGAACGTTCGAACTTCATCTGCCCTCTGTGTAAAAAGAACTGCCTGACCCAGCACCAGCTCACTATGCACATAAGACAGGTACAGACTGAAAAAAAAAACCATAAAAAAAAAATTACTCCAGATCAGTGATTGGTGATGACTTTAAAGATAATGTCAAATCCCTGTATAGGTCAATAATATATAGGTCAGCACAGTCATGTCTGTTAGCAGGTTTTGCATTAGTGTGAAGTGAATTGGAATAGGACTATTATTAATTACTACAGATGCACGGTTGTGAATTTTTATGGCCAGTTCAGATTTCTTTACACCCTAATTGGCCGTTGTGCAATTTTTGGGGCTGCTTTTTATTTGCCTTTTTTTATCCGAAACTCGTGAACACATGAAACATTTTTTTCCAGAACTTTTTACTACACAAAAGTTGCAATAATTAACTTTATTGCTCTCCAGTGGACCAAGCTGGCATTTTAAATTCTCAAATGAAAAATCAGCTGCCTATTCAAATGAGATCAGCTAAATAAAGCACAACACACAAAATTAACTGGATGTTTAGCACATTGAGTGATGCATAATTATTCTGTGAAATTTTGGTACAGGTGTATCAGTAGCATTTCAATACAGCATGAGTGCTTTCACCTGGCTCACAGTTTTTTATGTCCTAAAAGAATTCATTGTATGTCAAATTTGAAAACTACAGAAACTGCAGATCATATATTGCCTTGTAGGTAATCACTTTAATTACAGAATGTTGTGGCATGAAACTAATCAATCTAGAACAAGGATTAAGTGTGTGGTTTGTTTGTTTTTTAAAAAAAAAAAAAAGAGAGAGAAATAGAGAAATAGGTTTTGGTTTCTTGGTACTATAAAATGTTTGGCAGCAGCCAATTTTTATAGCTTACTGATTAAAATATCAGTTGTATTATTTCCCGCAATGCAAGAACTCATATTGGTGTAACGTAAACCATGTGAGATTTTTAAGCTTGCGTTTTGGCTTGTCTTCAGCACAATACAGAGAATGGAAGTACTGACCACTCCTGCAGCATCTGTGGAAAAGCCCTGAGCTCAGCCAGCTCTCTGGACCGGCACATGCTGGTACACAGTGGGGAGAGGCCTTACAAATGCAGCGTGTGCGGCCAGACCTTCACCACCAACGGCAACATGCACAGGTACTGCACCTTCTTACAGATGCTGTTCAGTTGTAGAATGCTGCTATGATAGACACAACTCCACTTTTTTGTTTGTGGATCACCAGGTATAGATGCTGCCTGGAAAGTTTCATTTATTCCTCCCTGGGTCATTTTTTCCTGTGTGAGCAAACAAGCTGTATGAGAACAGTGGTCTCCAAAGTGGAGATTTGACATAGTTTGACAGACTAACACTTTCCAAATAAGTTTCCCACGCTTCCAGATTGCTAGCAAGCTTGTTTCTGGTTACAATTATGCATAATACAAGGGAGCATGCTGGCTACCTAGCTGGAACTCTGGGGAAATTATTAAGATTGAATGCTCTACCATACAGTGGCTTTCAGTGACTTAAAAACAAACCTTGAACACTTATTCACTGATTAACCAAAACATTGTTTTCATTTTTAAAATGACTCTCCTTTCACTGCTGTTTGAACTACCAACGTTCGGTCAGGGTAGTGAAATTGCGCAGAGACAGAGATTTCATGAAACCTGTAGTGATTCATTAGTGCAATTTTTACAGTACAGTTTTTAAAGAACTCATATATTCTATAATGCCAATTATGAATGTTGATAATAACAATAAAATATTAATAACATCAGCACTACCAAACATGTTTTTACAGTCGCTTTTTAAAATGAAACATTTACTGTCATTTATCGTTCTCAAAGCATACTTGATTATACAGTATAGTATTTAAAAAAAAGATGTTTTACAGTAGCATTCCTATACATATCGGTTCCTGTGCATGTGTGTATATTGTGTAGGTTCTATGTGTTTATGTTCTGTGTGAGATATTTCTGTTTGCTTGCTGCACTTCAGTGTGTGTTTATGGTTGTGTGCCCTGGTCTGTTTGTGGTGCTGAGTCTATGGGATGAGTATAGAGGCTTTCTCTGTGTGGCTGAGACATGCAGGCATTCCAGATGGGGGTGGGAGAAGAAAGACAGTCTGAGTCTGTGTGCAAATGGGTGAGAAGGAGGGAAGGGGTGGGCTTAGTAAAGGGATGTTCAGAGTATCTTCAAGCTGCTTGAACCAAGCTTGGGTTTTGATTTTACTAATACGCTCTTAGGGCAGGTAATGCACAAAGGACAGAAGGACTAAAGAGTTGGAAAGCACTTCAATTTCATGTTTCATAATCAAACGATTTAGTTGTATGTTCAGAAGTTTTTAGACACCTGCTCTTCCAGCATTTCTTCAAAAGTTAAAAACATTAATAGGGTCTTCGTCCCACTTCTACTCATCTGGAAAGGCTTTTCAGTAGCTGTTGGACCTTTTGCTATTCTGGTGAGCATTTGTTAAGTGATGTTAGATGATTACAGCTGAATAACAAACACCACTGCAACTCATCCTAAGATATTAGATGGAGCTCCATCACTCCAGTGACTGCAGTTTCACTGCTCCATTGCCCAATGCTGGGTAGATTTATACCTCTCTAGTCAACACTTGGCACTGGGCTCGGTGACCTTAGGCTCATGTGCTGTTACTCCAGAGCATCACACTCAGTTGGCAACACTTTTCTATGGTGGTTACACAAGTAGTGTGTGTGCAGTTGATGCATTTCATCTGCAAGGAGGCCACCCTAAAGTATCCATATTTAGATGCAGTGTGGTGTAAACACATAGATGATGGAGTCCCTGTAAACAAGGCCCAATTCACAGTAAAAGCATAAACTACATAGTACAAATTACCTGATTGGCTGTCAGCCATCTTATTTTTAGAACTGGCCCAAATAGCGCTTCTTAGGCTTCGAATACCTGGTGTTTCCAAACGGGTATTAAAAAAATGTTTTCAAACATCACTTTAGCTTACGCTCCATATTTAATCACAACCGCTTATTTGATCATTTTGTAGTTCGTTTTATATATATTTTGTGATTTACACATGTATACACCCCTTTTCACAAAGATGCCCAAAAATATTATGTTTTGCTGTAAGATAACGTTTATATAAATAGACACATGAGTCTGACAGGACAGGTACTGGTTTAAATAACAGCAATCATAAAGAAGTAAATTTAAAACTTAATCTAAAGATTTTGGTTTATCACCATATTGCCTGTGTTTTACAGAGAGTTTATTACCATTGTCTCTCTGAAACATTTCTGTTCCACCTTAAATGGTGCATTTAGAACTGATCATTGTACCATTTAAGGCAGAACATCAGTATGGTTCAATTTAAATGCATTTTTTTTTTGTCTATAAATGAGATCCAGATTCTCATTCATAACTAATGTTAAACTTAAGTAAACTTAAACAGATCTAAAAATATGTTGTCTTATAACTTCTCTGTAGAGAACCTTACAGCTTACTACCGAAGCCCACAGTAGCGTGACAACTACTTTTAGACAATTTCACATGTAACACAGATTGTAGAGAACATGACACTTGGAGCAATGCGACTGTGCATTCTTTGTATGATTCACGCGACACGGATACAGAATGTTTTCTGCTTGTGGCTGGTCGGGAAACTTTGTGGTTACCACTTCTAATCTAAAATCATCTTCATTTGGCTGTGTTTTCATATGAGCATCACAGTTGGCTATGCAGCCTTACTGGCCACCTTTAATATAATCTGACTTTAATACAATTTTACAAATTGTTTTCCTGGTGCACTTAGTCTGTACCTTTTCACAACTAAGGACTGTTACATATTGTTTACCCTGAAACTGACCTCAAGTTTGTGCAGAGTCTCCATTGTGCGGAGGATCATTTGCACGGTTGGACTAGACTTACGCTCTTTATTGCGCAAACGTAGGGGGTCAGAATTTACTGCCATGTGACAAGGCTTCTATCGCCTGTGATATACTCAACCAATCAGAGTCTCACTAGTCAGTACCACAGTGAAATTCAATTGTACCCTCATTCCGAAACACATGGCTGCTGGAATCAAGACTATGCAGAGCACAGCATCCTATTTCCCACTGACATCTGTAAATTACAGCACCCTCTGGTATTATTGCTGAGCAACTGCAGGAGAGCGCAGAGCAGCTCAGTAGCCCCTGGTTCATTCCTCCTACAGCTAAACACAAAAAATGATCAATGTTGTCTGCACATTTATTTGCTTATATTCTCTGCCTATCTTGTTAAAATGTAGCTATTAGTTCTTTTAGGTGCTTGTTTTGAGGTAAAGAGTTTGTGAGTGAAGCCAGATGGCCCAAGATGTGAAATGGAACAGGATTCAGGCTGTCAGGGTTGGGTCCACATATGGACGGCCCTCACTCCATCTCTGCTATTAATATCTCTGACTACAGAATGTAAAACAAGCTTCTCAGCTTTGCGCCCACTGACATTTATCCTCCCTCTGCCGTCAAACGTGTTCAGAAGCAGAGGCAGAAATACATCAGGCCCATCAAATCTTCCCAACAATACCATTCAAAATTTTAAACTTCATTCAACTCTTTCTAATGAGGTTCTGATTAAGAAAAACTCTTTAAGATGTTTTAAAAAAAGGCAGTTGTAAGAAGATCATGCTTCTCGAAAACGTATATTTTGTTCATTCTGTTCTGTTAAAGTGGATGTATGTCATATTAAAATTTCATCACAATGTGATTCATTCAGTACTAATGCACACTGAACCAAGTGATTAAGTTCATAGGCCTCACTATAGATATAACCTCATTGGCATTTCGAAACAGTATAGTTTCACAGTCTAACACAGAAACCAATCATGATCATTACTGACTCCTTATTTAACCCTGGTCTTAACCTAAGCATCAGGAGCCTCATATCTGGTGGAACCTGAAAGGTGGGTTTGTTTTTGCAAGCCGCTGTAGGGAGGGGGCTGCACACGTTCTAGCATGTCGTAATGCGACTCTCCGTCCACTCACTATGTTCTGGCATCTTGAAGAGAAAGCCCTCTGCTGTCTGCATGTAGGTCATGCATTTCCTCCAGCCAACTCAATTTTTACTGAGGAAAGCATTACATTTTATTTAAAGATTTACTAATTGTGTGAAATAACAGCTGAATACTAAGGTCATCTATTTATATGCCGAGTTAAACAATGAAAGCATTTCAATTCAGCCAGAATGACATGCAGCACGTTTTATAACTTCTAAAAGATTACTAAGCTTTTAATCTCGCTACAGTAGTCCAATTGCTGAATTTTGTTTGCTCTGATCAGGGGTATTGTCATTGCTTTTATGTTGATCATCTCGTCAAGGATTCTCTGACTCATTTTGAGTATTAGTATGATCATTTTTGTAGTTATTATTTGGACAGTTTACTTATGTACCTTTTGATTTCTACAGACACATGAAAATTCATGACAAGGATCCAAACAGTGTTCCTCCCTCCAGTCCTACTTCCCAACCCAAGCGCCGCAGACCCAGTGTCAAGAGGAAGCCAAGTATAGAGGATGATAAGGATAGAATCGATGAACCACCAAATAAAAAGGCATGATGCTGCATATTTTTTAAATACTGTATTTATCTCAAAATGCTAATGTGAAAACTAAAAAAACTTCTCACTAAGCAACACCAGTTTTGATATGTCTATGCTGGCAGTATTGCTCAATCAAATGTTTTGAACATTATACTTGTAATTCATAGTCTATTTTCCCTGTTTAGGTATTACTGGTGCCTCGGTCAGCAGATCGAGGTCCTGTCAAGCGTGAGGAAGAACTGCTGCACTGTCCGATCTGTTTTAAGACATTTATCTGTAAATATGGCTTGGAGTCACACATGGAAACACACCCAGACACTACACTCAGGTAGGGGCAAAACCTCATGTGTGTATATTTACTTTATAGTTTAAACCTTTAGTTTATTTCATTTACATTTTTACTTGTTTAACAAGATTTTTTTTGTCTAGGTGTAACCTGTGTTGTATTACCTTCCGCACTCACCGAGGCCTTCTTCGTCATAATTCGGTCATTCATAAGCAGCTGCCCACAGACCCCAGTGGAAAACCTTTTATCCAGAGCAACCCTTCAATTCCGCTGGGCTTTAGCGATCTGTCCTTCATTGACTTTTCCTGCCACAAGTTTCCTCAAATTGCACAGGTTGGACTTGAATGAATTGCATACTTGAACCAAAAACCAAGGAAGCTACTATATATTACTTGATATTGTGATTACTTGTCTTGATTTACTCTGAAATTAAATTTGGAACATTTTTTCCCAGGTTTGGTGTGAAACAAACTTGCGACGCTGCTCCAGCAAGTTCCATAGGTTTGTTTGTGAAGTTTGCAACAAGGCCTTTCCACTTCAGGGATCTCTGGATCTACACAACCTCTCACACAAAGCCAGTGCAGATTCCTGTGCTGAACCCCAGAAAGGAGAAACTGACCGTAATGAAAATGCATCTAAAAACCCCAATTCTGTGGATTCCAAAGAGGCAGCTGAACCAACACCACATAAGGACATGCATGCTGTAAAGAAAGATTTTATGGAGTCCCTTGGTCTTCAGCTCTCATCGCTGACCAAGCCTGAGCGCTCTGAGGAAGAGATGCAGCTAGACCTTTTAGACAGCATCCGTTTTATTCATGTTGAGACCCCTGCAACTAATCTACCTCAAGAGACCAATAGCAGTCTTGGCGTCTGTCTTGTAGACTCTATTCCTATTCAAGGCTTGAACAAGAGCACTGGACTCAGCATCCTGTCATTGCAGCCACTTCCGGGGGGACGTGTCAATAGTAGTTTGGTTGTTCGACCTGTGGGTAGTCAAACAGGAGTGGAACTGGCTGACATCCAGCAGATCCTGAAGATGGCTGCTTCTCAGGTGTCTTTACCTCTGCTTCCAAAAGGTCCCGGAAGTCCTCTGCAGGCAGATCCCAAACAAATTACCCCTATCAAACCCAAGCCACTGGTGACTCCTCGATCCAGCATGGGCACCTCCACAACACCCCCGCCTGTCATGAATGCCCAGCAAGCCTCTTCAGGTTGTATCAGCCCTGGCTTACCACCCCCTGCAAGCCAGCACCTCCTCACTTCCAAGCAGTCATCAAACTCCTCATCATCTTCATCCTCTTCTTCTCCTACTAACTGGGAGAACAACCATCTGGGGGCAGATGGAAATGGGGCAACAATTTTGACATACAGCCCACCTGCAAATATCAAACATGAAGAGGATGGGAGTAAAGAGAAAGAAATAAGAGCTTCAGGTGGCAAGAAGATCCCAAAGACAGAATACCCTTGTCGCTTTTGTACCCAAGTCTTCTCCTTTCCAGGTGGTCTCCAGGCACATATGCGGCATCATTTAGGAACCTCTCCATACCAGTGTAGCATCTGCACCTACACTGCTCCGGACAACGCCACTTTAATTCGGCATTTACGTACGCACAGCGGCGAACGACCATATGTCTGTCGCCTCTGTCACTACCCTTTCACTGTCAAGGCCAACTGTGAGCGCCACTTGCGCAAGAAGCATATGAAGAACACTCGAAAAGAGATAGAGAAAAATATTGAGTATGTTACCTCCTCAACTGGAAATGGTTTGTCTGGTGGTACCACACTGGACCTTCTGGATTCAGCTGGCACTGGTAACACATCCTGCCGATATTGTGGAGAGAACTTGAAGACCTACAGGGCTCTCCAGATCCATCTGAGAACTCACAACGGCTGCCAGAAGAAGCCGTTTGAATGTCGCCAATGTGGAGCAGCCTTCCTTGCCAAAAGAAACTGTATTCATCACTTGCTTAAGCAGCACCCTGATGTTCCAGAGAAGGAAATAGAGGAACATATAAACACTTCTGTTCCTGCCACCGTTGTCTCTTCTGTCCTGGCTAACTCTCCTGCTACAGCTTCAAATGGGCTTCCACACATTGTTCATCCTAAACCTGGAAAACAGGACCTTAACACCTTCTCTGGAGCTACTGATCAAGAGCAGCCTTTGGATTTCTCCAGCAAGTCTCTGAAAACTGTTGGCTCAGATATAAAACCTGAGGCTACTTCTTTCTCTCTGTCGTTAACAAATGACTGCTCCATGGAGCCCATTGACCTTTCCATTCCTAAGCATCCTGAAGGGAAGAAAATAAAGAGAGAATTCGTCGAGACCACATCACCCTGTCAACTGGAGATCAAGAAGGAGGTTCCTTCTCCAACCATAGACAGATCTTTTGGAAAAATCTCTGGTGTTCATGCACTCTCTATCCCTACCCTTACCTCCACTTTTATAAGTGACTTGGCCAAGCCCACCACACGCCTAAAGCCACTGCTGCCCAAACCAGTTGCTGCCTCCAACACATCAGAGATGCCCCCTTTGGCTTCCATTGCCCAGATCATCTCCTCTGTTTCTGCTGCCCCAGTGCTGCTCAAAACAGGGATTAACACTGAGAAAAATGATGGACTAATGGGTGGTGAAACACTAAATGATAAAAAATGTTCCAGTGGCACTGGTAGTCCTGAGTCCTCCTCTTTCGGTGCATCTGCATTTGATTCTTCAAAGAAGAGAGGAAAGAAAAGGCTGTTCAAGGAAGTGAGGAGAAGTCCTAACACTTCGTCCGTTGCTGGGATCGACTTAGAGTCCAGCGGAGAGTTTCCAAGTGTGGAGAAAATGCTGGCCACTACTGATTCAAATAAGTTTAGCCCATATTTACAGCCCAGTCAAGTGGAGCCACTGAAGGAGGAGTTAGAGAAAGAGAAACAATCTGCCAGTGAGGAAGAGAGGGAGGGAAAAGAGGACAAACAGAAGGTCCAGCCACAGAGCAGAGGGAAGAAGAATGCCTATTCAAACTCAGTGCAGAAGATGAAGTGTCCCTACTGCCCTCGGGTGTTCCCTTGGACCAGTTCATTACAGAGGCATATGCTTACACACACAGGTCAGATATCACTTTATAGAAGTTTAACGCTTAAAAGGAAGTTCCACCATAATTTAATCAATAAGATGTAAACAAACTTGTTCATACTGTTTTAATATTCAAATAAGCATAATTGTAGTTCATGCCTTATTGCTCTTAATAAAGTATACTTAGATAAAATGGAGACAAATCATTCAAATGTGCACTGAAGTAAAACACAAGTAGTACGTTGGTGTCTTATTATTTCTGAAAATATTATGGAGTTTGATGTTTGAGTAATGTGAGGTACTTCTTATATGCTTTAATATATTTTTTTACCCTCTACAGTATTGCATGTTATATGTATCTAAAACATCATGTTAGTGTACACATTCCAGAAACCTCTATACCACTCCATAAACAAGCGTTGTATAGACAATTGGATTGTACTTTCTTCCTTATTCTGATTCAGTGACACATGATGAATGACACTGAGATAATCCTTTATTAGTCCCACTGGTGCAAAATTTGCATTGTTGCAGCAGCAAAATGGACAGTACAGGAGAAGAAAGAACAAGCAGCATAACCAATACAATTAAACACCACACAGTATAATATAAAGGGAACTGTGCTCTATGCAAAAAATGCTATAGCTATGTAAGTGTGTGTGTTAATACATATATTAATATGAGTATATATGTATGTAAACAGTAATGTTGTACTATGTTTTTTTCTTAGGCCAAAAGCCATTTCCTTGTCCTCAGTGTGATGCATTCTTCTCCACCAAATCCAACTGTGAACGCCACCTTCTTCGTAAGCATGGCTTATCCAGTCGTAACATGGCACAGAACACTGGATCACATTTCAGATCCAGAGCTGATGAGGGATCACAGGGGAGTACAGGTATGAGTACAGTACTTCTTCATTTTTTTTTACACTTTCACAGACTTGACTAATCCTGTTCAATTTGTCATGTTATGTTATTTATTCCAAAGCAAGCACTACCTGTGTGTTAAATAAGAATTTGAGTATGAATGAACAAATTAATCTATATTGATCTACATTTAATCTATATTAATTAAGCAAATTAATCTGTATTGTAGAGGGTATTTCTGATGCGGAGCCTGCTGTGGTTGGAGAAGTTGACATTGCTAGAAAGGAGGAGGAAAGCACCGCTGATGATGTTTTGACGGAGCAACCTGAGCACTTAGTCACAGAACAGCTAGAGTGCAAGAAAGAGGTGGAGAGCTCACAGTCTGCCGAGTGCAGTCATGTTAATGAGGATAGCAGTGACAATGATGATTCTCACAGCAACATGAGTCTTGATATGAGCTTTGGTAGCAAGCTAATGGAATTCAAACTGTCAGCTGAGGAGGAGCAGGAGTTTGGGGCTACAGAACCTATAGTGGAACCTGAGAATGCTGCATCAGAGGAATTTCCTCACACTTGTAGTACCTGCAAAAAGACCTACCGCCAGGCAGCCACCCTCAGCCGACACCAGAAGATTCATCTGCAGGAGAATCAGTTGGAGGATGGTGATAAGAAAGGGAGGTCTGAACCTGCAGAGTCTAATCAGCTCACCAGTGCCTGCACCTCGCCTGTAAACACAGTGGAGCAGCAGATGAGAACTCCTGAGAAAGAAGAGAACAGCAGTGTAATGGAGACTGGAGCAGAAGACGAAGGGAAAGAGGGCCAGAGAGAGGAGAGAAGCGATGAGGAGGAAGAGAGTGGTTCCTCAGACCTGAGATGTTTGGAGGAGGAGAATGAGTCTCCAGGAGGTAAAACCGACAAGAGGAAGAAGATATGTAGTGTGTGCACCAAACGCTTTTGGAGCTTGCAAGACTTGACCAGACACATGCGTTCACATACTGGTAAGAGCCAATATCAACCAACAGTGTTTGATTTGCTAGCAGTTAATAGTCTTAGGTCAGCTAAATAGGACTGACCTCATACATGAAAATTCTGAGCACGTATGTTTAACAACATGCCAAATATTTGTCTATTAGATTCAAGATTCTTTATATGCCACATACAGGTAGTGAAATGAGCCCATGAGTCGACCCATAAGACAATTAAGTAATTAAGTTATTAAATATTTGTACTTAAATTAAAGAGGAACTTGGAAAGGCTAAACTAAGGTGATAAACAGGAAAAAACAAAAACTAAACAAAGGAGAAAAATTACAAACAGAAGCAAAATGGAACACAATAGAATATCTTTGCAGTGTGTTGGTTTGCTGATTGATGCATATTTGCTTTTTTGACTAATTATTGCATCCTTTTATACTTATATGTAGGTATGGGGTGGCTGGTGGCCTAGTAGTTTGGGAGTTGCCCCTGCAATCAGAAGGTTGTGGCTAAAAGGGGCCACTTTACTAAGATCAAACAGATAATGTCGTTTTTTGACACTTTTTTGCAGGAGAGAGGCCTTATAAGTGCCAAACATGTGAACGGACCTTCACATTGAAGCACAGCCTGGTGAGACATCAACGCATCCACAAGAAAACCTCAGACAACAGAGGGGCAGAGGGGGCAGAGGACTCTGAAGAGGTTACTTGTGCTGCAGATGGAGACGAGCTCCAGTGTTCTTCTGGAAGTGAGAGCGAGGCAGCTGCTCCTACTGAGAACGCAATTGAGGGTAATGAGTCCGTGCCCCAGGCAGAAGAAGGTAAAGGACAAGCAGCAGAGGAATCCATTGAAAAACACGAGAAGCTGGGCGATGATACTGGCATCAAGAGTGAGAACGATTCTACAGTGGAGCCTCCAATAGATTCTCAAACGGAGCCCCAAGAAGGGGAATGTAAAGCAGAGGAACCTCATGTGGATCCCCAACCACCTGGCAACCCGAAACCCAAAGAGATGGGTGATTCCAGTCTTACAGATAACCACAAAGCTGCAGACAAGCCTGTCCTGTAAGGAGGCCAAGTAGGCATATGGATTTGACTGTTAATGAATCTGTGCCATACTTCAGTGATCTTCCACAAACACTAAAAAAAATGACTGGTGTCCACCAATAATTAAATTCATACAGGCTTTGTAATGTATGAAATATCCAAAACTGGAGCCTTTTGTTTTTGCATCTTGATGATTTTTCTCTCAATGCCTTAAGGATTTTTTTGTTTATTTGTTTCTGAGATTCGGATCAATATGTAACTGGACAGTATAATTTTTAATCAAATGTATATGCTTGTGTTTTTTTAATTAATCATATATAAGTCTTTATATCAAATTAGTAAGTTTTGTATGACAAGCCGATGGTTTATATTAGCACCATTTATAACGTATCATTCGTAAGTAAATTCCAGTTTGTTTTTAGTCTTCATGAGTTCCGCTCGGATGGCATTCTACAGACGAAGTGCCTGAGACCTCTCTCTTTGGAAATCTGAGATTAGGCCTCTTTAGGTTTTGGAGGAATTGTTATGTAAATCAGTGGCCTAGTGTACTTTTTTGTTTTCATTTGGGGTGATCATTGGTCAGTTGTTTATTGGCAATATTTGCCTGTTGTGTACATTGTCTTCTCTCTTGAATTTCACTGATAAATGAGGCTCTCCGGGGTGATCATAGATGGCAGTTGAGACAGCTCCCCCTGGTGGTTTGGGGTGGAAAGCCTGAAATTGAGATAGTAGCTGTGGGCAAAAACTTGTACTGCCACACTGGGAAACTGGTGATTTTGCAGGCTTTAAAAATGAATATATTGACAGTGCCCATAAAACCCCACTCGTTCTGCCTGGCCCATTACAGCCTACATGCATATTAAACTGAACACAGCATTTGCAGTTAAGCAGTACTGGTTAACCTCAGTGTACTGACATTGTTGACCATTGTCTCTCCCACCAAGTTGTCAGTAAACTTCCAGATGTGTTAAATTAGTAGGCCATACAAGCACTTACCCACGGCGCTTTATGCCACATTTTGTATTTAATTACAATGTGAATCAAAGATAATTTTATATATATTAGTACTGTTTGCGCTTCATCCGTGGGTTTTATACTTGAAATCGCCCTGCTGTCATTTGCCTCGCCTACTACAACAGTGCTGTTGACACTGCCGCCTGTTAGTACCTCAGCAATTAACGAATCTAGCCTTGTTGACCACAGGTTTAGACCTAGGCCACTTTTTAAGATGCGGCTGAACACGCTTCGCCCCAATCAACAATGGAATGCTGTACCTCAGAGCCAAACACAACTATGCAATGCTACAGAAGAGCAGTAACTAGATCGGAGAGCCCGTCACGGTTTATCTTGATTGGTAACAGGTCTCCCAAGGCCAAAACCATCTGCTGGTTTTCACTGATTCTGTAAAGGTTTCTCCAACTGGGCTTCCAGAAAACAGTGTATGGAAACACAAACAGTTAAGTCACTATATTTTTGGAAACAAAAATTATTTTTCCTACAGTGGTGTGTTATAGAGAAATGTGTGCTTGCCTACGGTTCGTCATGTATATCAACAATAGAGGACACACTGTATATTTTATGTATTTATTGATGATTTTGGAGACTGTGGTCAGAGCTCAATGCGAGAAGCCATGTGGACTCCCATGTGTGCTACAAGGAGAATCAGCAAAAAGACGACTGTAGCACTGAACAATCTTGAAATTCTTCTTTCTATTATCAGTTATTTTATTGATCAACATTCTGATACTGAGCTATTTGTTTTTTTTTGTGTTTGTTTGCATTCATGCAGCCCCCACCAACACACGTGCATTAACTAAATACATAATTGTTAACTGCACCTTGAGCAGTTTTGGTTGAGTTTGAATTAGTAGAGTAGTGGTGGTTTCCTTTTTTTTTTTCTTTTTTTTTTGCATGTCTAATTAACTTGGTGGTTATCAATTATTCTCTTTCTCAGGGCCTTTTCAAATTATGCATACGTGAAAAAATCAGTGCTTTGTGGCAGAATATTCGTTCTCATTTCTACAGCAAACAAAGCAATCACTACAGTTACTACGTGTATATGAATGTGAATCTCTTCAGGAAACCAGCTGCCTTTGGCTTCATCTCAATGCTGTACTTATTTTCATCAACTTTCTCTTTTGCGTCCTGCATGTTTTAACCATTTAGCTGTTTCTGTTTTATCACTGTCGAATGACTGCATTTGTCAAAGGGATTGCACAAGTTTGTCTTTCACGTTTTTGTTCGGTTTTAGAAAGCTAGTTTTTCCCCAGCCCTGTTCTCTGATTAAAATTATTCAAACAATAAATACACACTAAGAAAGAATGAGAAATTAAGCACATCTCAGTTTTTGTTTCAAATGGTTAATGTCAAAGCTTCTCACCCTCAGGGCTTTTATTTTCTATAATGTGTTTGTTGTGTGAAAGTGATGCAAAAAACTCAGTTTTAGACAGTATAGGAGTTTGTGATGTCATTAATTAATTAGTTAATGGGTAGCACTGGTGCGTAAAAACAGGTGCTCAGGTTGTGTCTGTATACACATGAATATATGTATTAAGCTCCTGTGCAAATTCTTTCAAACCATATATCTGAGGAGTAAGAGAATTTCTGCCAGCAAAACATCAATTAATATAAGAATTTCCACAAACAAACAGTAAAGCATTGAATAATATCATCATTTGTTTTGTTGGTAAAAAGTATTTTTGTGAACTGGTTAGGAGAACACAGGTTTGGTTCCAAAGTTCACCTCCAGCCTTTGCTTGGAATTTTGAAACTCCTCTCATTTAAATTTAATGAAGTATTGATTGAGCTGAACCAGGTATTTGATGTATTTGATGAGTACTACAATGGAATATTGGGCTTTCATGAGGAGAGATCTGGAAACACAGACACACAAACCCTCTGTGTACTGTATTGATACTATTTGAATATACAGTAACCCCTCACTTTTACGCGGATCAGCAATTGCGGATTCAGTCTAACGCAGATTTTTTTCTGAGAACCTAACTGATAATGGTAAGCGGAAATCCACACAATAACTTGACAACTGCAAATATACTCTGCACTAATATATATATATATATATATATATATTAGTGCTACATTATCAAGAAAAATATTTAATAATTTTGCAACAAATATGAACGTAAATTCAGTTACATTTCCATATAAAATATAACTGTAAAAATATAGAAAGTGCGTCTCGAAATGGTAAAATACCCTGTACTAAGAGGCGGGAGGTTTGAAAGTAGCCAATCTGAGATTTTGAGTGTTTTAAACATTTTTCCCCAAATTTTTGTAGCGACCCATTTTTTTAAGCAATTTTGCCCTTCTTAAAGCCCTGTATTTTTTTTACTGTAAATTAAAAGAGAATACGGGTTTACCGTTACATTTTCATTAAGGGTAATTCATTACACTGAGTTTAAAATGAAATTTTAAAAAATAATAAAATAGGCATTTGTTTTACCAAACCACAACGACGCGGGTTTTCACTGTACGCATGTGCTCTTGGAACGTTAATGTATTCAAATCATAGCTTTTAAAAGCATGTGTGTGTGTATATACATACATATTCTGTAAAGACATTCTCTTCTCTTCTGGGCAAGAATATGCTGTAAAGACTTGGTTACATTTAGTCTTGTGAGCTTTAGGGAAGTCTGGTACTGATGTTGTCTGACCATTGTTAGATCAAAATCTTCACTCCAGCCAAGGCCTAAGTTATTGGATGGGTTTCCATGAATTCAGTGAATGTAGGTCTACAGCTTAACAGACAAGTACTGAGGGTCTTTAAACTACTCTTAGGCAGTTCTGGGCTTTGGTGTTCAAAAATCTTCTCTCAGCTGCTCCCAATAGGAGGTCACCACAGTGGATCAGTCGCCTGCCTGCATGTCTCTCCTCACCACATCCATGAACCTCCTACTAGACCTTCCTCTTCTCCACTTCCCTGCTGCTCCATCCTCAGCATCCTCCCAACACAGAGTCTCTCATCAGCATCCTTCTCCCAGCACCCTCAGAGTCTCAGCACATATCCAAACCAACACCATCAACCAGCTGTCCCTCTGATCCTGATCCTGATCCTGTCCATCCTCGTCTCCAACATCTTCGGCTCTGCCACCTCCAGCTCTGTTTCCTGTCTTCGTCAGTGCCACCGTCTCCAAACCATCAAACCATACAACATAGTCGGCCTCACTACCGTCCTGTACCCCTTCTCCACCCATTCCTCCACACAAACCATTCCTGCCACTCTTCTCCACCCATTCCTCCACACAAACCATTCCTGCCACTCTTCTCCACCCATTCCACCACACATCACTCCTGCCACTCTTCTCCACACATCACTCCTGCCACTCTTCTCCACACATCACTCCTGCCACTCTTCTCCACCCATTCCACCACACATCACTCCTGCCACTCTTCTCCACACATCACTCCTGCCACTCTTCTCCACCCATTCCACACACATATCACTCCTGCCACTCTTCTCCACCCATTCCAACACATCACTCCTGACACTCTTCTCCAACCATTCCAGCACATCATTTACATTTACATTTATGGCATTTATCAGACGCTTTTATCCAAAGCGACTTCCATTCTCTAACTACAGGG
>JBBJLR010000042.1:24920993-24939520 GCA_037577145.1 Brachypetersius gabonensis | reverse complement strand
GTGTGTGTGTGTGTGTGTGTGTGTGTGTGTGTGTGTGTGTGTGTGTGTGTGTGTGTGTGTGTGTGTGTGTTTGTTGTCTGCTATTATTTCAATATGGCAATTAAAAAAATGATTAACAACTCTTTGACAATGATTTTGAAATGTAAGACAAGATAGAACTTTATTTATGCAAGCTCAGTACAACACTAAAGGATAAAAAATAATAATAAGCCTATAGAAAAAAAGATAAACAATAAACAAGTACAACATAATGACAAGAACATTAGTGTAACAAATAATGTTGTAAAACTGACTAAAGATTTAGATTAAATGTTGGACAAATGCACATTTTCATCAAGTGTTAAGAATTGGAACGGAGATTGCGAGTCAGGCCTTCTCGTCCAACATCCCTGACCTCATAAGTGCTTTACAGAACGAATGGCCACAACTTCCAACAGAAACTACAAAACTTATTAAAGTCCATATTAAAGTCTATGTATTTGAACGCAAAGTCACGGTTTGTGTATTGGTCAAGTGACCCAATACTTTGGTCTGTATAGTGTATGCTTGTATTTTCAAAAAGCAACACATTTATTTTAACCAGTGCAATTTGTATGTATTTTTAATATACTCCTATTGCTATTCATTTTGTTATTTATTATATTTTATTTTACTTCCTATGCCTCACGCTGAGTCGACTGCACCCTAAATTTCGTTGGTACCTTGAAAAAATGACAATGACTATAAAGATTTATCTTATCTTATCTTATCTCAAGCAAGGTACAGTCCTCACACACTGCTCCCTGGGCGTTCCATCACTGGCTGCCCACTGCTTTACTTGGTGAATGGGTTGAATTCAGAGAAAGAATTTCACATTGTTCACACTTGAATATTTAATGATGTACACTTTGTTAAGTGGTGAGGTAGATGGTTAGGGTGGTTATCAAAAGGTTATGGGTTTGAATCCCAGGACGGCCAGTAGCACCACTGAGGTATTCTTGAGCAAGATAGTCCCCATTATTGACTGCCCACTCCTTCACTTGGTTAATCGATTAAATGCAGAGGAAGAAATGTATATTGTTCACACTGTGTGCTGTACTGTGACTGTAAGGGCTCCTTCACTACGCTATAAAAAGACTCGAGCTCAGACTCGGTTCGATTGACTCGACTCTTTGAGGAGTCGTTCAGTGGTCGGTGAGTGATGCAGTGCGCCTCCCTCTCCTCCAGCCGCTGTGTGTGGAGCCGGAGCGGGGCTGCTGCACTGCGCCTCCGTCCGGCTGCTGCATCCCGAGCGCAGGAGGGGGGATGGGGACGGTCGAGGGACCCGCTCTTCCCTGTACGGAAACGATTCTGCTGCTCTGGGTGTGAACAAGAGCACGGCCGGTCAATTACATTAGAAACCGCGTCTCCCAGCAACGGCCGCGAGCCAACGGTCTTTTCCCCTCTCTCTCCAGCCCCTGCGGTGGGAGGATATTTAGGGACTTAAACGAACAAAACTGGACTGTTTTAGAGATCGTTTGGGTATGCGGGGTTTGCCGGAGGTTGGTAGAATAAAAATTATCCCCCGTTAGCTCGGCTTTGCTGGGCGTTTCGCTTAGATTACCGTTAACCTTCAAGCTAACGTCAATGACAGCTAGCTAGAGCCGTGGCACGACTTCATTATTTTTCGTGTGTAATAGAGAAACCACGATATTTGACGGCTTTTCTAGCATTTTTCCTAAGAGGGATGAATGGAGGACGAAAGAAGGATACGACAGGCTCGTTGACACCCCCCGGCTCCCTCAGGTGTGGAGCTGCGTACCGTTAATCAGGGATTTCCCTCATTCTTTCATTCCTCAGTCCTCTTGTCCTCACCTGATCTGAAACATGGCCTCTGCAGCCAGCAGCCTTGCGTCCTCCATCGCCAGCAAAACCAAGACCAAGAAGAAGCACTTCGTGTCGCAGAAGGTGAAGTTGTTTCGAGCCAGCGACCCCCTGCTCAGCGTCCTGATGTGGGGAGTCAACCACTCGGTGAGTCCTGCTCCACAAGCTGCAACAAGAGTGAATATGAACTAAGCTGCACCTGCTGTGTGCCATGTATGGATCAAGCAGTTCTTCATCATTTAACACGAAACGTGTTTAATCGTAATAAGTGCATGACAAGACCCAGGTCTATCAAAACGTCCAGTATTTAGTCGATTTCAGGACCTCATTATTTCGAAACACCCAGTATTTCTACAATTTCAGGATCTAAATCTATTTCAGGACCTAATTCTGTCAAACATTTAGCATTTAGTCATTTTCAGGACCTAATTCTGTTGAAACACTCCGTATTTTGTCGACTGCGGGACCTCATTCTATCTTAATTTATTTCACGACCTTATTCTAGTTTTTATTTTGTGAGATTTTTCCCCTCATCATCTTCTTATGAGGCATTTTCAGATGCCGCGATGCATGTGGTTGTTTGGTTTGATCTGGCGGAGTCTAGATAGATTTTATTCACCTTGCTGCTTTGTATGATTGACATCTTGACACCTACAAGGACTTCTGTTAGTCAGTGTATACTGCAAAAGATTCTGTGTGATGTGTGTGTATGCAGGTTTCCCCCTGTTCCATATGAGGGAATCTGATTCTGTTGCTCTAAATGCTGCAGGCTTGGTTTTCTGCGAGAGATTTTCCAGGTGCATGAAAAGCTAAATGTTAATTGGACACCTGGGACTCCGGTAACCGGTGTCTGAGGGGACCTCGGTGCTGATCTCCCAAATGAAAACCTGTTTAAGGTCTTCCAGCATTGGGACACAGATTTAAAAAAAAAAAAAAAGCCTAGGCCTTAAAGATATATTGTCTTTATCGGTAAACTTGCAATACTATTTGGTTTTAGCAAATCTGTGTTTGATAGATAATGCTGGGTGCATTACACCTTTTTAAAAATACAAGATTAAACTATAAATAATTATTCTAATTTGTGGAAATGTGCAACACTTTTTGAATAAAACAGAACAAAAATAGTCCCATCAGAAACAAGGAATGTAAGGTTTGGAATTAGGTGTAGCATTAATCATTCATTCAATAATAATGTACTAACTTCATTAATATTAATCAAACCTCAAGTGGTGGGACAGTGATACATTTGGAAAATGTGATGCTGTAAGTGTGTGGTTGCTAGGTGTGTATTTCTCCAAGCTGGGCCCTAATTAAAGACACTTCATATTTTTTAGCTTTGAAGAAGACCACTTTGATTTGCAGGGTTTTTTTGGGCGCTAGTGTAAAGGTACACTTTATGTACAAAAGTATTGGGACACACCTGTTTTTCAGGGTTTGGACTAGGACTCTTACTTCCAGTGAAGGGCAATCTCAATGCTTCAGCAGTTCCAAGACATTTTGGACAATGCCATGCTTCCAACTTTTCTTTTCCAGCATGACTGTGTCTTAGTGCACAAAGTAAGGTCCATACAGAATGAATGGGCATAAATTCACACAGAAACTTCAAAATCTTGTGGAAAGCCTTCCAAGAAGAGTGGAAGCTGTTATAGCTGCAAAGGGGGACCATCTCAATACTAAAGTCTATAGATTTGAATGCATTGAAATCCTTGTTGGTGTAATGGTCATGCGTCCCAATACGTTTGTCCATATAGTGTATGTGTCTGTTGGTGTGACAGTATATTTTTAATGTGAGACTTCAATTTGCAAGTTTGGTTAAAAATGAGGTGGATGTAGCTCAGTGGATAAGATACTTGCCTCTGGACCAAGAGGTCATGGGTTCCTTCAGTAAACCACCACTGGGGTGCGTACGGAAGTCGCTTAGGATGAGAGCTTCTGCTAAACGCCATAAATGTAAATATAAAATGATAAAGATGGCTTGCAAAAGCAAAGGTGTTATTAAAAAAAAACGGTGTCTGTTCCAGTGGTGTTCGAAATCTTCATTTGTTGCATTTTAACATTAGATATTAAAATAAAGGTCTGATGGAGCAATAATTTTGGATAATTTAGAACAGATTTTATTGAACATTGTCCAGCATTATATTCCATAAATCGTAATGTTCAGTATCAAACACTCAGTGTCAATACATAACGAAATTACGACTGTTTTTATGGAAGACAAATAGAGCTCAATTCTGCAATTTTATGAATCTGAATTGTCTAAATGGGCTATAATCTGATATCTAATGATTTCACTGTGTTATCTTTTAAATTGAAAGCTGTCCTTAATGAAAATTAATCAAGTAACAACTCTAAATGACTGTATCTCAGCGCCAACATGTGGGTTCAGTTCTAAATAGTAGCTTCTGGTAATAATTCTGAAGTCAGTTGTGGGCTCAAATCCTATATTTTTGCACTAGAATGTGTTTGTAATTGCTGATTTGAATGCTGCAATGCATAGTTTGTCTTTTGTTTTCTAAAAATGTTAATTATCAAGTCCATTACACTTCATTTTATAAATGGAACATTAGGAAAAACTCACACTCCTAAAATAGCTGTAATAAACTATCTGTGTGTGTAAGAAAGTGGACAAGGTTGTGTCTAGTGCTTTTTTCAGACTTGGTCTGTCTTTAAGCCAGATTTGTTTTTCATTCTAGCTTCTAAACGACAATTTTTGCATGTATTGTTTTGCAGTTATTCAGAACCCCACTCACCACATGCAAATTTTCCTGTGAATCAGCAGATTCCCAAAGAGCTAATCAGAAGCCCAAGAGGAAAAATAAAGCTTGAATCCCACTGGTGTGACCTGCTGCTCCACTGCTTTTAAAGGGATGGCCAGAAGGGCCTTTTGAGCATTTCGTCTTTATGCACACAACACAAAAGCCCCGGGTGACCTTCTTCTGCAGTAATCCTCATTACAAGTATCCATAACAACAGCATCTATTCCACTATAGCCAATAACAGTTTCTTTCTCTATCGAAGACACTGTCAAAGTTTGGGTAGTCTAAGCGAAGTAAGTAACATGCATGGCTCCTGGGTATTTTTCCGTCTATCTGAACCGAACCGAAGGTCGGCAGAAGTGACACAGGTGGGCGTACGCAGGCGCTTTGTTTGTTTACCAACATGAAAAAGCTCCGCAGCATCCACCGCCGAACCCCGTTCCCTTTCAGCCCGCGTTCTCGTCTGAGCGAAATTACTGTTTTTGAAAAGCAAGCTGGAGTGAAGTGCCAGCTCTCATCTCCTAGAGCCGCTCTCTCCTGAGTGGGCTTCGAGCCCCCCTTGCAGCCAGATATCTGCAAGAGCGGTGGAGTGCTAACCAGGAGAACTGGCTGACTCATCCTCTCCTCAGCCCTGGAGACCAGAGCTGTAGCTACTGCTCACCGTCTGCCACCTCTCAGAGCAGCGTCTCTCCTTCAGTCCTTGCCAGGCATTCAGGTTCTGTTGGTTTTTAATATAAGACTCTTTTTAAGATAAGATAACATAACCTTTTATTCGTCCCTCAAATGGGAAATTTGCAATGTTACAGCAGCAAAGTAGACAGAACAAGAGAAGAAAGTAGAAGCAGCAAATTAAAAAATAACCAATAGAATAGATGTACAACCCAGCAGTATATTATAAAAGTACACGACATAGATGTTACAAGAATATTAGTACAGAAGAATGTGTATACATATATATATATATATGTAATATGTCTGTATTCTACTGACACAGTGGATGTAAATATACGTGTGAACACAAGAAAAACAAACGATCTGAATTATAATTATCTTGCCTTAGTACAAGTGAGATTGTTCGTTTATTTCATTGATAATAAACGGTTGTGTAACCGTTACAGGCTGCAGTTTTGTTGTGACTGCACAGCTTGATCACTGCAATGTTTTGACCTGATTAATGCTTTGCTGCTTGCCTGTGGTGTGGGTATTAATTAGGCCATTAGAGTCTCTTCCTCCCACTTATTCTTTCTTCTAAGCTGCTCCTTTCTTTACAGACCTGCCCTTTGCTTTTGTTCTCCGGCCTTATTTTGCACTTGTCCTCCATCCATATGGTGCAACGTCTCTTTCTCTTTGCCAGTTCTTTTCTTCCTGACCCATCCTCCCCTCTCCTCTCCTCTTCTTTTATTCCTCTCCCTCCCTCCGCCTGGCTTTCATCCTTTCATTCTTGGCCTGATGCAGAGGAGTCTTTTCAGATCCGTGATTGCATAAGGGTGTCTGAAGCGTAACTCAAATGGAAACGGATGAAGATGGCCTGGTCCCCACGTGGCAGGACTTTCCCTGCTGGCAGGAATGAAACATGTTTAAGCCAAAGCCGAGAGACTAATTCACATCCCAGATATACAGGCGCTAGTTCCACTTGCATTGTTGGTTTCCTCCGAGGCACTCCCGTCTAGTCTCGTCTCTTTTCTCAGCCGATCTTCTCATTATTGTTGTGAAACCTTTGAGAACTACAATTCGAAAGGTCATATTCATAACAAACACAATAAAGAGCACGTGTCTTTTTTGTTCACTGTTTTTAATTTGCAGAGGCTTTGCACAGAGGAATAATTTATCTGCAGTTGTAGGTTGTGAAATGTACCCAAACAGCTCATTTCAAAGTGTCCTTGATATTCTAGGAACAAGACTAAAGAATTTAATGATTGTAGTTGTATCCTTATGAAATTATGCTAATTAGGTGCATAACATGCAGTGAGATCAGCGTGACTACAGCATCTCTGATTGTAATTACATGGACTTCATCCCATTACACACAGCAAATCGACTACATCCCTCTGCACTAGTGATAGTAATATTGTACTCAACTGTGCACTGACCACGTTATTAGCACATTTCCGGAAGTGGAGTTTGATTCTAGGCAAGCTTACCACCCGCTGTGATAATTCCATGCAAATTACTCACATTAAGGCTATTATGTTTGTTTTAATAAGATGGCTTGGATAGATGGTACACAGGGATTTGCAGCAGGTGCGGTGGCAGCGCTTTATTTTTTCTAGATTACTTATTACTTATTTTTAGTCTAGTGAGAGCAATAATATTGTTCATGCAAATGTGGAATGTGCACTGTTCTTGCTCTGTGCCTTTTTCAAGCCACATAAGTGCATTTATTTCGTCACCACAGTACCTTGGAGACCCTTAAAGGCATGTGAGGCCTGCCAGAACATATTATTTATGCAAATGTCTTCAGCATTAATTCTTGGTATACAAAATGGAAGACCTAATGCATTGCGACACCAATTTAGGTTATACCCCTGAGTCATCAAGTATGATACATTCAAGGAAATATTTCAGTGTCTTGTGTTTAACGCTTGTTCAACCCCAAGAATGCAAGCGGTACAGATCCAAGCCAGAAGTGCAGCAAATTATCATTATACGGTAGAACAGCTTCTTATATGGAAGTTTGCCCGGTAAAATTGAAGTTATTGTAATTTTAAAAATCGTTTTTTTAAATGGTATTGCACACATATACCTCATACCTGCACATTAAATGAACAGAAATTATGATGTAGAATGAGTTGTATAACTATGAGTGACTATGAGCGCTGAAACTAGTGATGGACTGATCCACGTTCTTCCAGTTCCGATCCGATTCCAATACACAAATGCTGATACTGATACAGATTCCTATCTTTTTACTTTAATATTAAGATTATTTTTGTTGAAATTGTGCTGTTTGTTAGTTAAGTTACATCACAGAATAAATAAGCTACTAAGCACCTATTAGAAGAGCAAAAAATATAGCAAAAACTACATTGAATTTAAAGGCATTACAAAAAAAATGTATTTAGGTCACACTTCACAAAAAGGTAGCAGCAACAGCTGTAATATTTTATAAATATCAAAAACACAACAATCTTGGCTGAATCATCTAAATAGTTCAAGTATTATGTCCATTTTAGCAGCAACAACTGTGTAAAAAATAAAGAGCAAAATTAATACATTTTTAAATTACGTGAATTTGGAGACACAACACAGGCAGAGTGTAATCTAATCACTTCTGTGGACCAGCTGAGTTACGTGATGCCCAACTTTAGCCTTGTTGTGTTTTGAGAGATAGAGAGAGGGGGGAGGGCAAACAAAACACACAAAATAGTCCCTGAAAGAACCCCAAAGAGGTCTTGAGGGAGAGCTAAGAGTCCTTTCGCTTTTGAGTTGTCTGCTGTAAATTTGTTGCGTTTTTGAAAACGTCAGCTAGCCTCTGCTGCCGGGTGTCTTTTTCTCTGTTTACTAGCATAAACTCCTGGTACTCTTTATCGTGAAATCTCTGCAGGTGCTTGATTAAATTTGTTGTATTATACAACGCAACCGTATTTCCACCCCTCGGCACACTGGCTTTGCACAGATTGCAAGGAGCCGTCTTGCTTTTCGGCGTTTTCAAACTGTAGTATCTCCAAATGAGCGACATTTTGTTTAAAACAACGGCCCGCTCAGATTGAAGTTGCTCCAGGTTCATAGAATAGGGGCTGTGACGCATCTTGTATTACACAGCGACGAGTTAAAGCTTCAGCACGAACTGGAATATAGAGATCAGGGCTGTCCAACCGATACCTGATATCGGACTTAATGCCGATATCATATCGGATCGGGCCCATCACTAGCTGACACTATGCCCATACTTGTGATACTGTAGTTTAAAATTCATTTTCTGTGACTATGTATTGGAATTGAAATAAAAACATAAAGATGATGTCACTGAGAAGTGTCGGAGTGGAGAATCAGCAAACAGACAAAGTCTTCGCACAAACAAAGTTTTATTTCTTCTGCAGAAGGAGAGAGAGTTTTCCCAGCGCGTCAGGGCAGTTCTGACTTGGGTAGCTCTGCTCTAAAGATTACATTTCTGAACAAGCATTTATTCCCGAAAACTGCTGAGTTGTAATCTGCTCTGACGATGGTCTGACCAGGTCTCTGTGCCCCGGAAAACACAATAAAGTCTCTTATCGCCCCAAGATGCGTCAACAAAGTTGCCACGTCTTTCTAACTGAAAGAGGAAAAATACCAGGACCCTCTTCAGTGACCCTGAACTTTGTCCGAGTGCCATACAGAGTTTACTCAGGTGGCTCCAGAATATCTTGTCAGACCGTACTTATCTCAAAACAACATTTCTCTAACAGAATCATGTCCTCGCCCTGTGGCTTAAGAACAGTTACAGAACTCCTTTAAAAGAACAAGTCAGCATAAACTCTTAACCATACGGAATCGTGTGAGTTTAGGAATCAAACTTAATGGATATACTGATTCATTGTAAGTGATTCAAAAGTAATAAATGTAAATCGCTCCGACAGAGGCTTCATGGTCATTCATCTTTATGTTAAACTGTGATCACTGTTATTTTCAGGAAATGAGGACAAATATTGTGTGGTGTTGAGGTGGGATGAGTTGGGTACTCTATTAACTTCCCTTGGGCTCTGACATACTGGCATAAATTTTGTTATAGTATTTCCTTCCTTTAAGAAGAATAGCTGCTTTGCCTCTGGTAGTTTAGAGAAATGTGTGATTTTCTTCTCTCTGCTGTTTAGCTTAGTGTACATAAGGTTTTCACTGGTAGCACCAGGCCGTGAAAGAAGTGGAGGAAGCAGCAAAATGTAGTTTACAGATCACTCCCTTCCTTCTTTCAACAGGAAAGTGTAAACACAATTCAGGAATTCAAGTTTCAGTCAAGAATGAAACATTGCAAAAAAAACATGGTTTCAACCAGTCATTTGTTATATATGTATTTCATTTTTCTTCTAAATTTCATTTAAGTGTATTTTAGTGTCCAAAACTTCAAAAATTATTTTTAGACAGATGCAGAGTAAAACCCCCTGATGCAGTAAGGACAGATGGAGACACAGAGGATGGTACACAGAAATAGCCCTCTGCGTCAGAGAGACAGAGAGAGAGAGAGAGAGAGAGAGAGAGAGAGTGTGTGTGTGTGTGTGTTTAGTTGATAGAGGGAGTGTCATAAAAGCTGGTTGGACTACAGAGTGAAGGGCAAAGGAAATAAGCCCACCTGTCTGGCTACATCCTGGGTAGAAAACTATATTTTTCTCTGAGGTCATTTCTATATCACAAGAACCATTTGTGTTGTGCAATAAAAGACATGTTTTATACTCTGGTAACAAATACCAGATATACCTGATAGGGTAATGAAATGCTATAAAAATTCATCAGACCAGCAACTGCGTCAGTTTTGGATTGTTATCATTGATTAGAATCCTGGGCCGCAGTGGGTGGCACTGTTGCCTCACACCTCTAGGGTTGGTGGTTCGAATCCAGGTCCTGGTCTTGTGTGTGCAGAGTTTGCATGTTCTCCTTTTGGTGGCGTGGGCTTTCTCCGGGGTCTCCAGTTTCTCCCACAGTCCAAAGACATGTGTGTCGGGTGAATTGGGGATCTAAACTGACCTTAGAGGTGTGAATGTGTGTGCGTCCTGCGGTGGGCTGCCCTGCCTCTTGCCCAATGACCCCAGGATAGGTACCTAAACAGTACCTAAGCAGTTACAGAAATGTTGACAATCCGCGCTGAAACATTTTATACACGGAGCATTGGGTCCCTTTGTCTAAAATGTAATAACTTTATCTGATTCTGATGTCTGACTTTTTCTGTTTACAGATAAATGAACTCAGTCACATTCAGATCCCAGTAATGCTGATGCCTGATGACTTCAAAGCAAACTCTAAGATCAAAGTGGACAATCACCTCTTCAACAAGTAATTTCATTTTCCTTCAAATTTGGACCTTGCAGAATGATCATTTTTCTCAGTCTTGTCATCACGTCTCTGGTCTGATTAGTTGTTTCCCTGTCTCTTTCTCTTTGTTCCCCTGCACCAAGAGAGAACATGCCAAGCCATTTCAAATTTAAGGAGTACTGTCCTCTTGTCTTCCGGAATCTTAGGGAGAGGTTTGCCATTGATGATCAGGAATTTCAGGTACGTACCTGCATTTAGAAAATGTTTTCATACCTTCTTTTGTGAAGCCTTGCACATTTTCTTCAGAAACTTCTGATCCACCAGCAAACACACATGGATAAGAAATATCTTATTCAAGTCATTGTTTCAAATTATATAATACAATAATTACCTTTGCAGAGACCAACAGAAAAGCGTCCAAGAGGTCTTGTGTGAAAACTTAATTTAAATATTAATCAAACTTAATATAAATACACTATATGGATAAAAGTATTGGGATGCATGACCATTACACCAACTGGGTCTTTAATGCATTCAAATACATAAGAGTTTGCAGCTATAAAAGCTTGAAAGGCTTTCCACAAGATTTCAGAGTGTTTTAAATATTGGTTTGTGCAATGGAACACAATCATGCTGGAACTGAAAAGATTCTTCCCCAAACTGTGTCCACAAAGGCAGCTTGTCCAAAATATTATGGTATGAAACATTAAAACTGTCCTTCGCTGGAAGCAAGGTGCCTAGCCCAAACCCTGAAAAACAGGTGTGTCCCAATACTTTTGTTCTTATAGTGTATTAAAGAAATATACTTTAGCCATTCATCATATATAGCAATATAAGACCAATAATTCATTCTTTGACCAGAGGCAAAGTTGAGTGCTGACAATAGATTGAGGAGTAAAGGACATTAATCTTAATTACAGCATACGGTAAGCTCAGGCCTGTCAGATGTGATTGCAGTATGGGCTCTTAAACATTGCAGGTGGTTCTCAGCATTTGAGTGAATGCCAGATAGAGGAACAAATGCGGTTAGCTTGGCCCTGTTCCCAGAATGCCCCAGTACACTTTTCCATTACTGATGACCAGACTAATCAGCAATAGTTTTAATAATTTAACATTACAGCAGTGGAAATGAATATTGTTAATGAGCACCAAATATTCTCTTAATGATGCAGAACCTCTTCTAAATCTGTCAGCCTTCCCTGAATTTTGGTTCTTAAACTTATTTGCATGGCATGGTATACATCCCTCGTATTGTCTTGTTTGTAAACTATAGTTTTATTTACGACGGTAATTTAGTCAATATTACTTATCTACTACTCCTCTCTATTACATGCAGTAACATACTCAATATAGAGAACAACTGCAAATCACCATTTGTGTTGCTAGTAAATGACTTAACAATAAGCTGTTGTATCTAAAGTATTTATACCCTAGCATCTGTGTAAATAGTGTAGTGTATTTCCAATAGAGTTTTTATTTGATATCATTTGCTATATTTTTTTTGTTCTCGTCTCTGTGTGTCTGTGCATTCGTAACGTAAGCAATTTTCAGCAATAAAGTTTTCTGATTGGTGTCTAATGTGGGGTTATGAATGTGAAACATTCTTTTTGGCAGAACTCTCTGACGCGAAGCGCGCCAATCCCCAGCGATGCCCAAGGCCGGAGCGGCGCTCGCTTTCACACCTCATACAACAAGAAATACGTCATAAAGATCATCACCAGCGAAGATGTGGCTGAGATGCACAATATACTGAAAAAGTACCACCAGGTAAAATCAGGTGTTTCTTCTCAACCTCCATATTCCATTAGCCTACCTATGATCTAGGGGGCTGCCTTTAAGAAACTGCCTTTCTGCAGCACAAAAAGCTTTTGAGAAAAGGACACCACCATGAAATGTGGTCTTATTCAAAGACTGAAAGTCTGGTCAAGCCTGAAACATGGATTTTCTTAAGTGGAAGTGACTGGAAGAAAAGAGGAGGAGGTGAACAAAGCTGTCCCTTTGAGTAGCTGAGTCACCCTTATGAAGAACTCTGATGAGGGTGAGGAGCATTTATGTGTGTGTGTCTTTTCTGCTTCCAGTATATAGTGGAGTGCCATGGCAACACATTGCTTCCACAGTTCCTGGGCATGTACCGCCTCACCGTGGACGGAGACGAGACATACATGATCGTCACACGCAACGTCTTTAGCCACCGCCTGCTTGTCCACAAGAAGTATGACCTGAAGGTGAGTGGTGCGAAAAGACCTTCCGCAGCCTGTTCAGGCAATACCTGTAAAATGAATAACATTTTGAAGATTAGCAAATAGTACAACAGCAAATAAAACTCTATTGGAAATACACTACACTATTTACACAGATGCTAGGGTATGAATACTTTAGATAGAACAGCTTATTGTTAAGTCATTTACTAGCAACACAAATGGTGATTTGCAGTTGTTCTCTATATATGTTACTGCATGTAATAGAGATGAGTAGTAGATAAGTAATATTGACTAAATTACCGTTGTACATAAAACTATAGATTACAAACAAGACAATACGAGTACAGGGCACGAAGCATTCGTAATCATGCTGCTGCAGGATCACCACATACACATCCATGCCTTCTTCTCCAAGCCACTATTGTAAATACGTTAATTAAATATTTTTGTATAATGGAGGATATTGCTACCCACGCAAATGGCATTTTCATTTCTTTTTTCTCAGGGATCCACAGTGGCCAGAGAGGCTAGTGACAAAGAAAAGGTAAAGTTTTTTTTTATTATACATGGAAAGGTTTTTTTTATTATACCTTAATGGCGAGATGAATTTGATGCAGTAGATTCTGAACATGTGAAGTGATTCATAGGACCAGTCAGGCGTGTGGTTTTTGAGTTTATGTTCCAGATGAGCATGCACTTGCACGTTCAGTACATTGCATGTGTGATACTGCATTGGAAAACCCGGAAGGTTTATTTTTGGAACATGACATTGGCTTCCCATTTTGTTTAATTCTGTATCAGTGAACTCCCCAAATTAATTAATGCTTGGAAAAATACCCTATTTAATTCTTTGTTTTCAAAAAGCACCTCTTTTGCACTCCTTTTTTAGTGAGTGTCTTAATAATTTCCTTTGTTTTATCCCTTCTCTTGCTTGACTGCAAACTTTGTAGTGCAATGGTCTTTTTTTGGAATATTTCATGATGAAGACAGCAAAATATGATAGATATAATATTATGATATAACAATCAGCCATTTTCAACATGACTATCTGCTAATTGCTTGATAAAAAGCATTGTAAATAAAGGACTGTGAATATAGTTCCACAATTACTTGAATCATAATGCTTTTTGTGCCAGTTGTGTTACTTTATGTTGTGTTCCAGCACACTGGATTTGAAAATGTATAGTGATTAATATATTTAGTATATTTAGAGTCTGGAATATTTAAATGGGGAAGGCTTTCAATAACATTGCATCAAAGCAAATTCGGTAACTCTGATTTGCATTTGTTGTTATTCTACTAAAACAGTGTATTTTTAGTCGACTGAAATCCAGCGAGGGGCTGATGGCTGCTTTGTGACATCTCATGCATAATGTATATATGAGGGCATGTGAATAATTTGCATGCAGTTCTCCATTCTCTGTTTTTAATATGCATGTACACCTTGTTGGCATGGTGGAACGCCCTCATTCTGTAGATTTTATTTCTTCTATTTCTATCCCTCCAGCTGTATATGATGCTCTTCTGCAAATATGATTTCCTATATTTGTAAATATGTGTCATATACAGAATCGATTGTACTCTGTATTTTAATAAATTATGCATACCATGATTTCCAAGAAATATTATTTCTTAATCTTTTATCTAACAACACATTGACAACTGTTAATTTAGGTTTTTTTGTATGTGTGTGTTCTGTATGTATGACGCTGTTCTTTTTCAAATTAAATAATTTGAGACTGCATGACCTGAGATCTCAATTAACATTAAGTAGGGGTGTAATGATGCATATACGGTATGATTTTTCAGTTCTGAGGTCAAGACTTTTTATATTTTATGTTTAGAATGTCTCTGATTCTACAAAACGTGTTCATTATGTGTCAAATTTTCAGTACTGTAATGAAACGGTAAGCAACTGAGCTATAAACAATACAAACACAAATGATGCACCCAGTTTTTATCACAGACAGTGGTTTCCCTGAAAGAGTTTGACTAAGAAGAGTGTGGAAGAGAGAAAAGGGCATATTGCGACGCAGTTTTAAATTCCATTGCTTCTTCTCAATACTGTATTGAAATCGTTACACCCTTAAAACAAGGCAGCTGATAAGGTTTCTACAGTGAGATTTTTCAGCAGGCATCTCACCCTCTTTCTAGCAGCCACGCCTACCTGAAGATGGGGCTCCACCCAAATCTCGCATGAGCCAAAAGCTACAAACCATCCGGATCGCCACGCGCTTTTACTGCGCCATCAGACACGTAAGGACACACCAGCAAAGAGCTGTCACACATTTGCTCCTCCCTCAGCATGTGCCAGCCCCTGCGTTTGCCTCAGGAAAAGCACTGTTCCTCTCTGGATCCCATGAGGGGCCACAATCTCAAAAGCGCTGCCTGCTTTAAGCTGCCCTCATCCAGAAATAATGTGATGTCTTCTCCCACAGAGACTGTATCTGCAGGGATTCCAAAATAAAATTGCTGTTTTTTGGGGGCAGAGAAAATTTCCCTTCCGTGGAGCCGATGAAGGAGAATCCGGATCTAAATTGCTTGAAGAAATAATAATGCTAACGTAACAAAAAAGCTAGTGGGGACCTGTTTTCCTTGTCTGGTGGCGTCTACTAGTAACATTGGAATTTTGCTTTTATAATAAATCACCCCATTGTCTCTCTAGTGTGCATGATGTCTTTAAATCTGGTGTCCAATCTTGTCCACAAAGGCTGCAGGAGCAGGAACTCGCCTGATTGCACCTGCTGAATCTATTGGTCTTTGTTGTCATGTAGCGCTCCGGCTTTGTTGGAATTTTTCCACACTTTTCCTTTTCTGACAAGATTAAACACCCCTGGTCTAAACAACAACCACTTTTAATCAAATGTGTCATTAAGATATTTATGCAGAAACACCACGTGTGATCAGTGAAGTTATATAGGTTTTCTAGATATGGATTGTATGGAGTGATTGTTCTGCTAGTATGTAAACTGGTGTTTTGTATGGTCTGAGGTCAGCTATTGTAAAGCATTTGTCATACGTACCAAGTAAATGTAATTTTTTTAAATTAATCATCCTGTGTTAATGTGACAACAGTGTTCACAGTGTACTTTACAGTCTGGCAAGAGACTGGGATGTGGGAAACAAAGTCATTGTTTGGTCTGAGAATATTCTTTGGCCTAATTAAAAAGGCCTTGGATGCATAATCCTGTTTATGGTTTATAGTAGGATGAATTGCTCGCCTAATTAAAACTAATTGGGGTGTAATTACAAGGTTATTTTAAGTTTTTTTAATTTTGCAGGTTTTGAAGTGTTTATTTATTTCAGTTGGTTTCTAATGTATGAACAGTATGTTACATTGAAAGGTCTGACTGAAAGTATTGTAGATGCGCTGAGATCTGGGATAAAACAAAAGAGACATAAATTACACTGTCCGTGACATTTCAGTTAGAGTGTGTCACTACCTACAGAGGCAGCCACAGACAATCATGTACGCTCTGAACCATCTCTCTGAAGACATCCCTAAAAAGACAGAACAGTAGAATTATATAAAAGCAAGTAGACATTCACTGCTTTAATTCTTCACTCACACTACCTGCTGAACCCAGAGTGCCTGCTGCTTCTGCTCTGTTTAGACCAGCTATTGAAAAATGATTTTACATTTGCAATGCAGAAGTGGACGGAATGCAATAGGGTTGCACAATATGTCTTTAAATTATTATTTTGATACTGAGAACTCAGAAGTAATATGCAAATGATCCCTCTACCCAATCATATTATGTTATTATGTCTTGGCCAATCATGGAATTTTAAGTCTAATCCAATTATTTTGGTTAATATATTGCAGGCCAGTCACGTCACATCACATTACTGATTGATCAGTGCATTATAAATGTATAATGCATTATAAAATATTTGTTAAGACAATATATTAAGATATGTTGCAATGTAATCACTAAATCCTAGTATTTTCTGCATATTGTGCAGCCCTTGTCTCAAAGAATGCTGAATCAGTTTCTTATGCTAACACTTACCCTTAGCTTCAGTTAGAATTTTTTTCTAAAAGTTTTCCAAAGGTTTTTCTAACACCCTTTCTACCTTTTTTCCAATGGTAAAATTAGACAAAGGAGCTCCCAACTTACAAAGACAATGACTTCATCAATGACGCCCAGAAGATCTGCGTAGATGAGGAGACCAAGAAGATGTTCTTGGAGAAGCTGAAAAATGATGTGGAGGTTTGTAAGCAGTTTGACAGAAACATAACACATAGCTGTTAAACTTAGCTCAATATATTATAAATATTCTGATTTGACACTATGATTTTATTCATGTGGGGATGTAGAACCTTGATTTAGTAGCTATGTGAGTAAATGTTGCATATTCCAACTAACATATTTTCACCCTCAAAAACCAAAGGGAGCATTTAAACAGTGCAAGAAAACTTCAAATACAAGTGAATTAATTTTAAATAAAAATTAGGAGTTACCAAAAAGCTAAAACAAGGTAGGATGCTGTGCTGCCTGCCAATAGCTATAAAGGATTATAGAGGAACTGCAAGATTTTACCCCCTCAAATTCAAGACATTAAAAAGAATTTTACAAAAAATAAATTTTGGAGTGTGGCAGCAGATGAATTACTGCAGAAAAAGAATCGCGATACATAACAATCATTTTTTCTCCCATCGCTAGTGTTGTTGTTGCTTGAGACTTTACTATACAGACTGTTTCCATATTTTTAGATCTTCCTATACAATTCTTATATTTTATTTTTATAATATTTTAAGCTGTCTTATTAAGTATTTATTATAAGTATAAAAATCATGTTATTTGAAACATTTTACAGATGCATCCGCAATAAAATTAACTTCTATTATTGAAAACAATTGATTCCAGTCTGTTAATGGTAGTCTACCTGTAGGTAATTTTATGTTAACAAACTGGTGAATTTTATATTTGTCTCCTGTTTATCTGGTGTTTGTTCTTGTTACATGGCACTGAATGTCTTTCATCAAAAATGACCTAAAACGATGTATGTGGCCTTTTTGATCAGTTTCTGGCGCAGTTGAAGCTGATGGACTACAGCCTGCTGGTGGGGCTCCATGACGTGGAGCGTGGGGAGCAGGAGCAACCAGAGGAGGAGAGCGAGGATAACGATGCAGGAGAGGAAGAGGGAACAGAGAGTGACGGAGGGGTGACGGGAACCCCACCTGATAGCCCCAGCAATACATTAGACAGCAACAAGCCTCTGGGTCCTGGGGAGTTCGACCCCAACATTGACGTCTACGCCATCCGGAGTCATGAGAGTGAGGAGATTTTTTACATTTTATTTGCAGAACATGAATGTAGAACTGCCCTGCAGTTTACAGGCTTTGGGAAAGTATATCACCAGGACCAAGGTTGGGTATTGACCTTGACAGCTTTGAAACTGTGCCTGAAAAAAGAAAATTGTCTAGTCTTCAGTCTGGACAATGCTGATCACCCACTCTACAGTGTTATGGTCGAATCAGAGAAGTACTTTTAGCCACAGACTCACCAGCACTCCACTCCTTTCTCCCCATTAGCCTCTGTAACTCCTCCCCCTGTTATACACCCACCCATCAGACTATAACTCCTCCCCCTGTCACACACCCACCCATTAGACTATAACTCCTCCCCCTGTCACACACCCACCCATCAGACTATAACTCCTCCCCCTGTTATACACCCACCCATCAGACTATAACTCCTCCCCCTGTTATACACACACCCATCAGACTACAACTCCTCCCCCTATCACACACCCACCCATCAGGCTAAAACCCCCCCCCATC
>JBBJLR010000042.1:24876846-24889989 GCA_037577145.1 Brachypetersius gabonensis | reverse complement strand
CACACACACACACACACACACACACACACACACACACACACACACACACACACACACACACACACACACACACTGTGGTTTTCTGAGTTGGTGGGCTATAGGCTGACATTTAGCAATGTCGTCCTGCTCCATTGTTGCTTCATTACGCTGCTCTAGGAATATGGTTCCAGTGGTCACCCTTCGTTAATGGTGTGACCTCAGAGGTGTATAATAGGTCCACTTTTATTTCTGTTCTCATTATAACTTGTACTCAATTGAATGTGACCAACTTGAGCAATATGACCAACAGGATCTGTCCTCCAGTCTGAAATTACGGTTTTAATTCTTTCCCATGTGTCTACTGTGGAGTTTACCTTCAAATGTGGGTGGCAGTTTCTTCCGCTAAGGGTCGTTAACGTTGTTTCAGGTTGATGCCAAGTTGTATATTGTTCTGCACATTTTCTTGCCATGTTTTATGCCTGTGATTTATTGTGAGATAATTTTTTTACAAGTTGTAAAAATGTTTACATTGTGTTTGTTTGTAATGTGTTTGAAGTCATGTGATATATACTTAATATATATACTTATATAATTATATAAGTACTTATTTCAGACCAGAGGGTTCATAAATGATCAAAAGACATGCTGTTGCATCTGCGTTGGTACAACTCTCTTGTATGTTTACATGCACGCTCCTGTAATGTATATAGATGGGTAAGCACAAGCACAACTCTCTATTTATGCTTAGGTAGATACTACGTTATATGAAGAGCATCCTATATTGGTCGATTAAAGTGATTTTGATGCCCTCGACGCAAAGAAGGGTTTTTTTTACATGCATTTTTCTTGTGCAAAAATCAGAGATAGTCAAACATTTAATTTCCATTTACTAGGTAATGCAAGGCACACAATTCATAACCAAAGACAATTCATAATGCTTTCAAGAAGTCTAAATATCTGTGTCAATCTCTCTGTGTCAGAAAAAACAGGATATTTAATGTTCAAACATGTGCCTCCAACAATAAGCACCACAACAGTATATAATTTGTCCCTTTTTTACTTCTGTGCTCCCTACTGCCCATTTAACTCTTTCATCCTTATCATAAAACCCAACCAGTCAGTTATGTCTTCCCAACACATGTTTTTCCCAAAGTTCTCACTGATATTATGTTCCCCTTCAAAGAAGACAGTCACAAACAGCAGCTTCCCACACCCACCTTAGCTGCCTTATATTTGTCTCTAATGGGAATCAAAGATGGCTAAAGGGGGGATTTCTGAGGAGATTAGGTGGAATACCTTTAGCTTGCAAAAGGAAAGGAAAAGTCAAAAGAAAATATCCATCCATCCATCCATTTTCTACCCCTTAATCACACACTCGGGGTCAGGGCAAAAGAAAATATGTGAAAATAAAAGAATATGGGTTTCCTTACAACCATGCAAGAACAGGTAAGCCACCAAAAAGATCCCCAACAGGAAAAAAAACACCCCTAGAAGTACAAAAGTATTGGGACACCTGACCATTACACCAACAGGGACTTTAATGATTTTAAATTCAAATACACATGCTTTAATATGGAGCTGGTTCACCCTTTGTAGCTAGTTCAGCTTCCACTCTTTTTGAAAGGCTTACCATAAGATTTGGGAGTTTCCATTCATTCTGTAGAGCATTTCTGAGGTCAGACACTGATGTTGGACGAGAAGGCTCGCAATCTCCGTTCCAGGTTGAACCACAGGTGTTGGTTGGGGTTGAAGTCAGGGCTCTGAGTGGGTGAGTCAAGCTCTTCCACACCAAACTCATCCAACCAAGTCTTTATGGACTTTGTGCACTGTGGCACAGTCATGCTGGAACAGAAAGGTACCTTATTATGGACTAATAAAATCTTTCAGAAATTACAGCTGCCCTCTACTTTGTCTTCAAATTTCAAATTTTAATAGAAACATTTATTTTTTATTGTAAAAAATGAAAGACAGTGAGGGCCAAGAGGAATGAAATGAGAGCGAATGAAAATGAGATGGGGAGATCGCAAGAGATCATATGAGAGCGATACCATCTATGTTTACCCCTCCTCTGAAATATATCCCATCTGTTATTTATTTATCCATGAAATCCCTTCTCAAATAATTCCCGTAAGTTTCTCCCCTCGTCTCAGTGACGCTCTGCTGGCTTCAGCGTTGCAGCAGTCGTGTTGTCCATCCTTCAGCACTCAATCCCGTCAGACGATTGAGCCGGTCTGAGCGTGCTTTGGCTTGATGTCCAGTTTGATAAGAGATCCTCATCATTTTATTGTTTTAATAACCCTGCAAGTTCCAGCAGGAGGCAGTGTTTGTGCAGGATAAGCTCAAGCTGGACTAAATTCCATGGTAACCGCAGCAGTCCCAGTAGAGCCAATGGATGTTTAAACAAGGAAAAATACACTTATCCTGTCAGTACACTCCACACACTCACTTGACATTCATTTTGAAGTGGTGCTGAGCTCTGGTGCCTTGACTACTCTTCGAATACTAACTGATCATTTTAAGAGTGTAGTCACAGCATAGAATAAAGCCTAACAGTGGGGCACTGAAAAAAAATCAGACACTGTTTTGATCTTGGAGGATCAGCTACGACTGCACAGACACACAGAAACACGGAGACACAGGAAATCTAAAGTCTAAACAAAAGACAAACAAAAATACTTTGTTGAAATGCACTGTGCTATATACATATAATGCTTAGGTTTAAATATCATAGCTAATAAACTTACTGTTAGGTACTTTAGTCGTAACACGTGGTTTGGAGTTCTGAATACCAAGTATATTATTGTACACAATAGAGATAAACAGCAGAGAAGTAATGCATTGGTAATACATAAGATATTTCACATGGTAAGACTATGCACATTAGAATCAGATATATCACGTAATGATGATTTAGCACCCAATACGTTGCTGTGCGGATTTGATTGCCTTCAGTCATGAGAGCATTAGTGAGGTCGGGGACTGGTGTTGGATGACTGCAGTGCTAAACACAGTTTATGTGTCCAGACACTGGAACTACATGTTCTGGGGTGAGTCACTACCCATTCTGTACCTGCGGTGGTGCCTGGAATCTAAAAGCGATTATCCAACATCAGTACCTGACCCCACTAATCCTCTTGTGACTGAATAATACAATCAAATTCTCACAGCAATGTTCACCTGGGGACTTCCAAGAAGAGTGGAGGCTGTTACTGCAGCAAAAGAAAGGCAAAGTCCCCCTATTACTAATACAGATTTTAGAGGAAAGGTTGGATGAGCTGGTGTCTCTCTCTCTCTCTCTCTCTCTCTCTCTCTCTCTCTCTCTCTTTCATTTATTAATTAAATAATCACACATAAATTATGTAGTAGTTACTGAATAATGAGTCATAAGATAAATTTTTGAATAACAGGTCCAGAATCTGAGGGCTTTTCATCAGAGGGGTTTTCAACTCGCAAAAATGCATCGCACAATACACCAAGCACTAAGTTTAGCACATTAGGTGCTATAAGAACTCACTGAAGTTATATACTGCCTTGTTTTACTGTAACATCTTTTGCATACTTTTGCAATCCTGATATACTTCCAGAATACAGTGAAAATAAGTCATATCCTCTAATCAAATATGTTATGCATAAGTGTTCTATTAGTGTTATCTCAAATGTAACCCCCACTGTATATAGTATTCTTGTATTTGTTGTGTCTTAGATTAATTTTTTTCATTAAATAAATCAAACAGAAAGAAAAAGAAACAGACGCACATTTTGAAAAACACCTCTGGAGTGGAAGACACTTATTTGTACAAACGTATTGGGACACACCTGTTTTTCAGGGTTTGGGCTAGGCCCTGTACTTCAAGTCAAGGAAAATCTTAATGCCTCAGGATACAAAGACATTTTGGACAACACCTAGGGACACAGTTTGGGGTGCACCAGTGCACAAAGTAAGGTCCATAAACACCTGGTTGGATGAGTTCGGTATGAAAGAACTTCATACGAAAGAACCTTATCGTTCAGTATGAAAGAAGCCAGGACTTCTCGTCCAACATCAGTGCCTGATCTCATTAATGCTCTTCAGAACTGAATGCGCACAAATTCTCACAGACACTCCAACATTTTGTGGAATGCCTTCCAAGAAGAGAGGAAGCTGTTATAGCTGCAGGAGAAAGGGGGCTATGTATTTGAATGTATTTAAAGGGCTATTTATTTGAATCCAAGACCATTAAATTGGTGTGGAATGGTCAGGTTTTCCAATAATTTTGCAGCTGGTGGCCTAGGGAGTTGCCCCTGTGATCAGAAGGCTGTGGGTTCAAATCCCAGGCTTCATTTGGTGAAACAGTGAAACTCAAAAACTTTTTTGTGCTGTTCGCATTGTGTGCTGTGGTGTGTTCAGATATGACAAATGGACACTTTAGAATACCTTTAGAATATCTTTTTTCCATTATGTTAACTTCTCTAAGAACTACAGAATGAATGGGTCACAAATTCACCACAAAAACACTCCAAAAGCCTTCCAAAAAGAGTTGAAGCTGTTATAGCTGCAAGTGGGCCATAGTAAGGTCTATGTATTTGAAAGCAAGGTCATTAAAATTCTATATTATTGTAATGGTCAGTGTCCCAATACTTTTGTTCACATTGTGTGAATGCGTGATTGACTCAATCAATCTGCAGTGTTGTGTCGCCCCCGTGTGGAAAAGAGTAGTGTTACACCCCAGGTCGTGCTGACACTGTTCCCTTTGCTGTATTCACTGTTTTGTTGATCGGATCTTGTTTTATTATAGAGAAATATCACATTTCTTTATTTCAAATCAAATATCAAATATCATTATTTCATTCATTTCTTTACAAATACAGTAAAACGTTCTCAACTGAGATAATTAAACACAGTAGCTGAACGTCGCTTAAACGTTGTGCTTATTAGGATATAATATTATATGTAATATAATCTAAATATCTGTCCAATGTCAAAATACATTTCGCATTAAGCCAGAAACATGTATCGTGCCATTTTGTTACGTTTACGTGTACGTTTACGCATTTAGCAGACGCCCTTCTCCAGATCGACGTACATCAATGACATTCTCATTCAGTTAAAAACTAAATTTACATACCTTATTAAAGTCTACGTATTTGAATGCAATTTCAATCAATTCCCTGCTGGTGGAATGACCAGGAGTCCCAATACTGTTGTCTGCTGTCTTATTAAGTCAGAAATATAGATCATACCCTTTTGGTGCATTCACATTCAGTTAAAAACGGAATTTAGAGACCATATTAAAGTCTATATGTATTTGAAAGCAAGGTCATTAAAATCCCTGTTAGTGGAATGGTCATGCGTCCCAATACTTTTATCCATATTAGTGTATACAGAAGAGCGGTATTACACCCAGCGCGTTTTGCTAAATTAGCCACAAGTTTCCCACACAACCTTGTGGAAAGCTGTCCAAGAAGGGTGGAAGCTGTTGTAGCTGCAAAAGGGGCCATACTAAAGTCTATGTATTTGAATACAATGTAATTTAAAGTCTTTGTTGGTAGAGTGATCTTGCGTCCCAATACTTTTGTTCATGTATGCTTGATTAACCACCTCAGTTCGCTGTGTTGTGTCGCCCCCGTGTGGAGAAGAGTGATGTTACACCCAGGTCGTGCTGACCCTGTTCACTCCGCTGTGGACTCACTGACCCCGGCTGGGAGCTGAAGTATGCCCGAGTTGAATGCACTGAATGTGCTGTATGAAAAAAACGTGCGTTTAGACGCTGTTTATCCCTCTTATCTCTTTTTATTCACGAAATCATCCCGTGTTTCCCCACACAGAGCCGAGCCGCCTGAGCTGAAGCCTGCGTTTTGGTGGCTCTTGCACGAAAAACACGCATCCCTGTCGCTTTAACGCTCCAGACGGAGCGCCCCATATGATTTTGGAGCTCCAATCACCACTTTGCCCTCCGCCGAGCACTCTGCGTGCAAACATGGCGAAAAAGAGCCGCCGTCCTAGCCAATGGACGCGGTTTAAATACAAACACTAATCCTTTTCTCATCCTGTTCATGGCGAGGGGTCGTCCGAGTCCTGCGGAGGGCAAACGGAGCGCCTGGAGAGCCGCACACGCAGCCGGATCGCAATGGTAGAGCAGCTCCCGTTTCCTCTTCCATTCTGCCGTCTTTTTGCTTCATCTGCCAATTTGTGAAACCCGCTTTTAGGCCTATGGGTTCCAGCCCCAGCCGATCACACCTTTAATCCTGTAATCCCGTGTTTTTGTGTCTTTTCTATTGATCTGTCGTAAAGAACCCACAGCTGAAATGGACTATTCATCGTTTTTAGTGCTTAGAACTTTGTTTAGGTTGAGCTGGTGTGTGTGCGCTCTTGTATATGTGTGCGTGGATGCGTGTGTTTGTGTGTCATAAACACTCTCTTGCTTCTAATGTCTTAGATTATATTATTCTAAAATCTGCAGTTGGCTTTCATTTGAGCCTTAGTTTTAAATAATTCAAATTTTTTCATATTCCACTCCAAAACATGTCCTCAAACTTCCTTGCCTTGTTTGTATTTACATTAGTATTTCAACTGTTTGCTTAACCCCATTAGGACGGTTAATAACACCGCTTTTCTCTAAGAAATGTCCTAGAGCCTTAAAGCATGTACAACCACTGAGGTGTAAACAGTAAATCGGAGAGGATGTGGTGTGAAATGGGGCTTAATGAGAAAAGCTCCAATTTCTCTACCGTGGAGGTGAATGGAACCAGGTGTCACAAGAATATAGGATTTTCATTAATTTGCCTTCCAAACCCTCATAGGTTAACCTTTTGGTACCTTAAAAACCACGAAGCTGACTGTTGGTGTTGCATGCATGCTTTGTATAATGTGCATTATTATTTGAATATAGTACTTAATGCCAGCTCATTATAATGCGCACTCCCGCACACTAATGAGCTAATTATGGCTGGGCAGTATGATGAAATGTGTCGCTATGGCGATAAATTATCCCCCCAGTTGCTTTTCTGAGCACGTCGTGAATGTCGTCTGTATTTTGACACTGAAACTGTCTCATGACCACAGCCTTATTAGGCCTGATTAATGGGATTCAGTGTAGCGCAGTGTGTGAAAGGATGAATAGAATTCATTGTAATAAAGGATTGTGAAACCGCAGCACAACTGATGCTGTTTTAGTGTATCAATACATGATAATAATAAACATTAAAATAAATATTGTGTCTGTGAATGTTGTGTATGTGGAAGTATCTTGCATGCCTGTGTGTGTGTGTGTATATATATATGTATGTATGTATGTATAGTTTATATGTGAAGTAGGGCTGCACAATATATTGCAAATTTACTGTCATCGTGATATCAACATGCGCAATATACATATAGCGAAAGACTGACTGAACTGCAATAAATGGTGTTTTTCCAAAGCTCTTCACCCAGTGCCACTGAAAAGAGGGCAAAAAAAGTCACACTGCAGTTTCTTCATCTTCTGTGCTGCTGCTATAGGTTGTTCCTTTTGCTATTTTTTCATGGCTAAGAACTTACTATGATTTATTATTTATTTTTTTATATTTTCCAATGTTCCATGGTTCAAATGTTTTGTGGGAGGCATTAAATGCTCTGTTTAAGTAAATTCTTAAAAAAAAATAAAAAAAAAATAGAACGTTGGAATGGAAATACAGCATTTAATTTTTTTCTGCATAAACTAGTCAGCGTCTGGAGTCTTTATCACCAGCAAATCCAAAGCAGAAAAACATTAACACTATAAAGGCTATGTTTTTATTTACTTATCGCATTTGATGTCGCCATCGCAACACTCAACAACATTATCGCATATCGCATGTTTTCCTGATATCGTGCAGCCCTAAATAGCTCTTATATAGTTCATCTATACAGTTCAACATTTTGTGTGTATAGCATGGTGTACTGATGTTTTTCCATCTATTCCTACAGGTTTTTATTTGACTTTTATTGTAACTTTGTTTTATATTGTTCTTGTCGCTGTGTGTCTGTGCAGTCATAACATAAGCTGTTTCCTATTGGATCAAAAATTTCTTTATTCTGATATGATATAGCCATGACATCTTTTTGTTTATTGGAGTCCTCAGCGGTTAATCGGATTTGCAACCTTCTTCTCTAACTTTTTTCTTTCAGTTGATAGTGGAGAAGACTGCGGACCACCCGTCTGTGGAGTATTCCGTGGTGGAGGATGTGGCCCTTCACTGCACCTTCCTGATGGACCGCCTGAACGAGCAGCGTCTGCTGCAGCCGGACCTGTGCGATGTGGACATTGTGCTGCTGCGTCACAAGGCCACCTTCCAGGCCCACAAGGGCGTGCTGGCGGCCTACAGCCCCTTCTTCCATTCCCTCTTCGCCTCCAGCAAGGAGCTGCAGCGCGTGGAGCTGTCGCTCGAGGCCCTCCGACCGCAGGGGCTGCTGCAGATCCTGAACTTCATCTACACCTCCAAGTTGCTGGTGAACACGGGGAATGCTCAGGACGTGCTCCGCGCCGCCACCGTGCTTCAGATGAGCAACATCGCCTCGTCCTGCCGCGAGCTCATTTCTCGTGGCTCGCTGCATGGCCGGCCCCCTGCACCAGAGCATCCCAAGCAGCAGGACCCTGGTGAGAAAGCCTGGAGCAATGGCAACAGCAGCAGTGGAAGCGGTAGCTTGGTGGGCTCCACTGGTAAGGAAGGGCAAGAAGTGCTTTTTCTGTGTCCTTTGATATCTCTCACAATTACTAGTGTCAAGTAGAGCTGCATAATATGGACAATACATCTGTATGGCAATGTTGCTGCAACATAATGCGATTACTTTCAAGATATTAAAGGGTCCAAATAATGACATTTCTGAAAATAAAAAGGGTTATAAATGTCTATAAATGTTTACCTCCACCCCCCACCCCAATCCATACAGTTCATGTATGAAAACCTACACAAACTTGCATTTTTGAAATGACAGTTTCTTTCATGTCATAAAACCAACACAATTAAATATGTCCTTATTTTGTCTACAGCAGTTTAGCATTGCCCATTCAGCACCTTTAATGGTTAAAAGATTACACGAAGACCTCATTTCATCAGAACACCCAGTAATGCCTCTGCTGTGATCGGTCACCCGGTCAAAAACACTATGATTTGCATGTTGCAGCCTTCTGCGTTATCAGTATTGCAGACACCAATATTGCAATAATTCAGGAATGATATATCGTGCATGCCTAGTGTAACATGTAACTCTTTTCTGTTATCACTCAGGACTCGGCTCCAGCTTCTACATGGAGATCAAGCAGGAGCAGGATCCGTCCAGTGCCAAAATCCTTGCGGGGAAAAGTGAGCGGAGTCCATACGCTGTTCACATCGGAGACGGACAGGTGGGACATCCGTGCAAGGTGGAGGGAAAACTGGAGGCGGCAAGAGATTCGGACGAACTCGCAGCATTCAACAGAGAGCAGATCATCGTGGAGCTGAATCTGAACAACCAGACACTCAATGTGTCCAAAGGCCTGGAGGGGGGCAACTCCTCCCCCACTGCAACCCCGACTGGCTTCAAAATGGAGGAGAAAGACAATGGGGATTCTGAGGAAGAAGAGGATCAAAGCGATGTTGAGGACAGGGCACCTTTAGGAACCAGTGATGAGGAAGCAGCAGAGGCAGGATGTTATGACCTCAACCTGCCCGAATTCCTCCCTCAGAGGCAGCGCAGGCAGACCAGGGCCGCTGTGGACACCATGGCAACGGTTACTATGAGAACGAGCATGAGAGTGAGGCGAGGTGGAGGTGAGAGTGGGTGTGGTGAGGAGGAGGAGGAAGATGAGGAGCTTGGGCAGGATGCACAAGTGGAGGACAGGCGGAGCTTCCCGTGCATGCGGTGTCCGCGGGTCTTTGCTAATGGCTGGGACATGGAGAAGCACATGAGCGTCGTCCACGGCCACGTGGAGGAGTGTGACAAGTGTGGCAAACGCTTTCTCCTGGACAGTGAGCTGGTGCTGCATCAGCAGACCGACTGTGAGAAGAACATACAGGTTGGAACACACACACACAGACACACAAAGTCACAGTAGTTTTCATTAAAAGCTACTTTGTTCAGTTTTTTTTTGCCCTTCTGTCATGATGGTTCACATGAAGTGACTCGTATCTGTCTTTAGTGCTGTGACCTGAAACGACAGTCACATAAATGAACTATGTACCTCATGAATGCTAAATTAAAGCTGAATTCCGATTCCAAGTTGTCCCTAACGCACACCCAAATACTGCACTGTATGCCCAGCAGGGATCTAGACTATGAGAGAGCGAGAGAGAGGTTAAATCTGTATGTAGTTCACAGCTGGTAGTCTGGTAGTTAGGTAGTTATTCCTGTATTTGCGAAGGTTGTGGGTTTGAATCCCAGGACTGTTTGTGGCACCACTGAGGTGCCCTTAAGCAAGATAGCATCCACACACACACTACGCCCCGGGAGCTGCATTGTTGACTGCTCACTGCTTCACTTGCTGAATGGGTTAAACACAGAGAACGAATTTCACACTGTTCACACTGTCTGCTGTGGTGTGGTCACGTGTGACTGTACAGGCCACTTTACTCTACACTACAAAGGGAATAGAGAGCCATGTTAAAGTGGAACATATTTTGTACTTTGTTGCAGTTTTACAGTTCACCAATTAGAACATTCCGTCCACAAGGTTATGTCATAACTGGTAATTAAGTAAAAAAGAGAAGGAACAAAAGACAACCTAGACTATTGACCCTTTAATTTAAATTCCGTGAACAAAGCAGAGTATATTAAGAGTGTTACAGACCAAGTTTAGGCCACAATCCAAGTCAAGAAACAGGGGTACTCCACTCACTGCTGTATTCTTTAAAGCAATTTTTGAAAAATATTTACATAATGAGCACTTTCCTCTTAGACACTGCAGCTGATTTATATTGGAAATATACACATACGTTTAATAACAACTCAGATATTAAAAAGTATGACAGTCATTTCAGTGAATTTCCATACAGTTGTCTTTAGTGTCATCCAATGACAACTGCATCCACCCATATGATATGATATTTAAGTGTTTAAATATCATATCATATGTGAGATACATCACATATACAGTCATATATACAGCTCTTGGATTCTTGTGGAGGCTTTTAACAGTGGAGGCTCTTGAGGTGAACATTTTGTCATTGCTTTTGTTAGTTTGCTGCTCATTGATTTATCCATAGGTCTTCTGTGATCACTGTCCTGCCAAATGTGCTGAAGGTATCTCTTTAAAATCTGTTTAAAGCTGTGATCAAGAGGGCTACAACAGTGAATTATATTAAAGTAACATATAGCACATGATGTATCACAAAGGGTCAAAGTAGTTTTATATATTTCTTTTAATTTTAGAATATACTTTGAGAGAATAATGGAATGGCAACTTGAAAGGGAGTAAAGTATTACCTCATTTAGCATGAAGTAGCTTGTTGTATGTGTAACATTAAAATTACTCGTAATTTTCTTATTTTCTGGTTTTTTTTCAGTGTATTGCATGTGGCAAAGACTTCAAAAAGCTTTGGTCCCTGCATGAGCACAATAAAATTGTCCATGGCTATGCGGAGAAGAAGTTCACTTGTGAAATATGTGAGAAGAAGTTCTTTACTATGGCACATGTTCGCAAACACATGATTGGTAAGTTAAGCTGGGGGTTTTTTATTCATCCTTTTCTTGTCCTAACGCACCCAGGCCAAAGTCTGCTTAACAGCTCTTTGTGCTTACAGCTCATACTAAGGAGATGCCGTTCACCTGTGAGACCTGTGGGAAATCGTTCAAAAGAAGCATGTCCCTAAAAGTCCACTTTCTCCAACACTCAGGAGAGAAACCCTTCAGGTGTGAGGTAAAAACATTTCTTCAGCTTTTTTCAGTTAACATCTGGGCTTCTATCGAATTTGGACATTATACACACATTATCACAATTTACTCTCTTTAACTATGAATCTGACTCTGGAGCAAAGCATTAGCGAGTAATTAGGGTGAAAAACGACTCAAAATTTTGTCCATATTGTGTTCTGTTATCTTTTATTCTCCTGACTCTCCTTGTCCCCACTTTAACTTTTCATAATGTTAATAAAAGTACTTTGTTCGGTCACATAGACAGGTTTCAGCAGGTGTGTAAGAATGCGAGGTTTTATCCAGAGTGGGTCCATTCCAGTTCGATATCCTGATTGACCAAAAAATATGCAACTTCCAAGTGTTCATTTTTTTGAGGATCAGCAAACGCATCATGTTCTGTGCTGGATTTATGAGACTGATGCAGCTAACAAGTAATTGAATCTGGTATTCCACCAATTATACATGAGCAAACTGAATGCTGCAGTCATCACACACTTGCCTAACAGGCTAATTTGTTAAGTAATCTCTTATATACTTGCCTGTTCGAAAGTTACAGAGCTAACAGTTAGATACCTAACTGTGGCCTTGAAGGCTAAATCTTGTAATTTGGGGGAAAGAAAATCAGTACATTGATCATTTCTTGGTCTCCTTCTTTTCAGAACTGCAATGAGCGTTTCCAGTACAAGTACCAGCTTCGTTCTCATATGAGCATCCATATCGGACACAAGCAGTTCATGTGCCAGTGGTGCGGCAAAGACTTCAACATGAAGCAGTACTTCGACGAGCACATGAAAACCCACACAGGTGATATTAATGTACCCAGCACTTAGGGTTACATGGAAGACAGATTGCAAGACTAGTTTCTACTATCCGTTTATCTTCATATAATTATAACAATAATAATACATAATAATAATAATATTATATAGTCGCTGTCGGGCTAAAGTCCTCGTATGTCCAAAAGGTTTTTTTTTAGCGGTTGCGTTGCGTCTAGACAGAGCATCTGTGCATTACTGTACATGTATCGAGTTCAATTAACAGACAACACTTTATTAAAGCCTACAGCTGGTCTAACATGGTTGATTAGCCTTTGTTCGCTCAAAACGTGGAACAGTAAACTGACAAACATAACAGAAGCCTGATGGTGATCAGAGGGAAATGCTTAACCTGCAAACTTACCCGGTTACTCGCACTCCTCCTCTGCATCAACATCTCAGGAACAATTCAGTCAAAATGCTTTTCTTTAAAAACTTATTCAGTTGTGTTGTCGCTATACTTTACTTCCAAGGAGATAATTTTGAAATACAGCATCACTAAATGTCTTCTAGCTACTAACT
>JBBJLR010000042.1:24864156-24876746 GCA_037577145.1 Brachypetersius gabonensis | reverse complement strand
GGTTAATAATTTCTAAATTTTACAGACCCACGTGGAGACTGACCAATAGTATCGATTTATGAAAAAAAACAACAAAGGTTGTTGTTTCCGCCCGACAGCGACGATATACTTTTTGCCATTGAATAACCACTTCGGTTTCTTTTCATTTTTCTCTTATTTTTGTCTTAGTGTCTGAATTGTATGATGGAATTCTAGAGTGGTTTTGCGGGTGCTAAATCAACCAGCAAACTGATTATACCTTTTTTATATCGCTGTTTAGTATATAGTAAAGCCATGCCTTAAAGCACAATAATAACGATCCGCTTGATGTGTTTGACAAGCAATTTCTTGTTTTGTAATGCAGAGGCCTTACTGCCCCCTACAATAGTAAATGTACATTAGAAGCCATCTAAAATAGCACCCTATTCAATTCACACCCCTGGTCAAAAAATAGTTCAGCAGGTGGTCAACAATACATACATTTTAATGTGCAGTTTGTTTTCCACGTTTTGCTTTCTGAATTTAACTGAAGGGAAAAGAGAATACAGCCTTTAATGTGGCTTGTGCAAAAGCAATATATTGCATTGTATTTGAAGATTTGAACTCTAAAGTTTAATTGGCACTTTAATTGTATGTATGGACTTTTGTGTACTTAGAAAATCAGAATTTAACTTTGGAAATCAACTAAACATAATAGAACTGTGGGGTGTTCAAACTTCAAGATTAAAGTGAGTGACCATCACATACAATTCGCAGTGAGACACAACCTTAAGTGTTGCTTCTATGCAATAATTTTGAGTGAAAGTATGAATGGGTTGTGTTACTGTGTCCTAGGAGAAAAGCCGTACATCTGCGAGATCTGCGGAAAGAGCTTCACCAGTCGGCCCAACATGAAGCGGCACCGGCGCACTCACACCGGAGAGAAACCGTACCCGTGTGAGACATGTGGCCAACGTTTTCGCTTTTCCAACATGCTGAAAGCCCACAGAGAAAAGTGCTTTCCGGTAAACAACCAGCCAGTCTCTGACCCCCCTCCCACTGAGTATGACGCGACTTCCATCAACAGTCAAGTCGCAGCCAGTCAGGTGTCCTCGTTTCCGGTGGGGGCGGAGTCATGTAAGGACGCTGGCCTATCAGTTCATCCGCAGTACCCTTCACACTCGCATCTGCTTCCTCTACCGCCTCTGTTCCCCACGGCAAGGACCGACTCTAGCGAGGCCTAACTAATGTTCTCTGTTCTGGTGAAGCTACAGGTACTTCTAGTGTAGCATGTACGACTTTTATATGTATGTGTATTAGGGACGGGCATCTTCCGTGCTTATCAATAATAAAACTTGATCAAATAGATACCACTTTCAAAAGATTTTAAAACATGAATTCATCTATGAATACCCACAAATGCATTCTTTGATGGTTACCTTTGCTAGGCTGGATGATTCCCATTAATTTTCATTTGCACACCACCTAGTAGTTCTTAACCTGCACACATTTGTAGTAGAGTTATCTCTGTCAATTACTAGATTAGTAATCAAGTCAGTTTAGATTTATTTTGCTTGTCAGTACATGTGGTTTAAAGAAGTAAACATTTCATTTTACCTCTCAAACATGACATTTGTAACAATAACTGCATTTATGAAATCCTGCTGGTGTGGGTTTCCACTCTTTCCTACAAAAACAGTTTACTAATAACGTCCCCTTTTGGAGATTGTTCAGACTACTAAACATGTTTCTATAATAACTTTATAATCGCAAAAATCAATTGTTAACCTGATTTCAATTAAGGATATGCATAGAAAATTATACGCCAACAGTAAATACATAATTTGATGATAATGCATTCCAAATGTAGACATTTGCGTTCTATAATGTCTCATTAGGTAAAATGGGATTTTACTATTTTACCCTATAAATCTTATCCAGTTGAAATAGGTTGATAAGCAAATAAATAACAGGTACTATGCTATATAAAGTTATTTATTGCTTCTTTTCTCTTTTACATTGAACAATCAAGCAGTGATAAACATAACAACCTGTTTGCCTTGGTCAAGATCAGCTCCTCAGACTCTGTGTCCATTTAGAGTGATCAGCTACCTTATTTTTAATGCCCATCCTTAATATGTGTAAATTCACTGTCTATCTCATTTAAATCTGTACAGATAGGGAAAAAGCTATCCTTTTATATCATGAAAATCATCTGAACAGGCAAAAAAATGTGATTGTGCCATTTTTGTTATATACAGTAAATGTAAAATGACAGAACTAAACAGAACATTGAGGTGTGTATGTAATTAAAGTTATATTTGCAATATATATTCAGTAAACTAGAGTTTTAGGTATAGTTAATGAGCTGAATTGTCATAAAGGTATAGCATCACACACATTTAAGCATTCTTCAGACAGCCGAGATTAAAATGCAGTCCTTGTTCAGCATGCAGTCTATGGGGAAAGCTTTTGATGGCCTGGGAATGTGACCTATATGGAATTTAATTCTATTTTCATACTGAACGCTGGGGTGTAAATGAACAGCATTATGCGAATAAATAGAGCCATAGAGGGTGTGCGTTTCCCACTGAGATCTCTAAGCGTATCTGTTCGTTCCACACCAACAGATCGAGACTGTTACAGCAAATGAAATACAATTAATTGAATTGTTATTTTGATTTTCAAATTTTGTTTGTCATATTGTCCCATTCACTGATGAGTACAAACAGATTTAATCCAGGTACTTTATTTCCAGTCTTTCTGTGTGGTTCTACATAAGTGTTGGTCATCTGGGTTTCTTCATTGCGCTGACTTTTGTCTAAATGTGATTGTTGTTTTCAGTTGTTTTATCATATAAATATCCTCAAAACAAAGTATATATATTACTACAAAGAAAAAGTGGGATATATTTATAGCCAGAAAGGTAATGTCAAAGCTTATTGCATCTTATTGTAAGAATTTAAAGTAGAAGTCCTCTGATTATTTTGTTTAGATTTTGCAGAATAGTCATTGAGGCCTTTGATCTGAAATTGACTTCCTTCACAGTGGTGGGGATCGGAACCAGGTCAATGTGTTTGAAAGGGGGTGTCTACAATCGTTTTGTTTACTATCCAAAACGTAATATTCATAACACTCCGGACGTTTGGTTCGTATTACCTCCTTAACAATACCGAACTTGATGAGTTTCTCTATTATGACTTTGCTTGCATCTGTAACAATTGGATTACATTGAACATTGGACTCCACCAATCATAATTTGGACAGAAATGCAAAGGACTGTCTTTAACTCCAGTGCTGATGCAATTCCCTACAGCCCTAAAGTATTCAATACTGTCATTTTTGTTTGGTTTTCTTAATGTTGAATGGATGTAGATGCAAGGTGCTGTACGTCTATGGTGTTGGATGTGCTTTTGTTAGGGGACGGCCAATTAATTTGTCAAAATTGATGTGAAAAGCCCTTTTCCCTGTGCTTTCTGTCCTAATATGATTAGGCTTATAATAAGGGCAAATAATAATATGATAGGACAGTGGTTTATGATTCTAGTTCACTCTGCACCTTGTGGTTTAGTGTTTGCCCTCTTCTGAGAGCCGGTTCATGTCGACGCTTTGACCACTGACCTTTCCGTGCTTCGCCCATAGATTCGCTTATTGTACTTGTTAGTTTAGACAAGCTGGACACTCAGACTCCACCTTACTACCGTTAACTTGAAAATCTCAACAGTGGGAAGCCAGGCAGAAAAGGAATGACGTTTAAAGCTAAAAGCACAATAAATTGATGTCAAGACTTTGATTTATCAAAATAGCCAGTAACTCACCTGGAGCTGTGATTGGTCACGCTTTTTGAGGCACCACGATTGGTTCAAGGCTCATTTGCATATTGCAGAGCCCTAATGTGGAGCAAAAACAGTAGTCGAACCCAGACTTTGGGGTCAAACTTGCTTGGACATGGTACAAACATCTAGTTAAATGGGATTTTTGCTGCCATTCCATTATGCTTGGCCCAACTTGCAACAACAGGAACACACTTGTGGGCGCAGCTTGGGTAGGTGAAATGGAATTAGTTGTTCTTGAAACTGGCCCCAACACTAAACCACGTGTGTTAGAATGTGCGCCACTGCAGTAGGCACTTTAAAATAGTAGTTTTAACATGTACTGTATACAGTTGTGTCACGGTCCTGGTGGCTTACAGCCCAAATATAAATGTATCTACTCTTCTGTCTTTTATGTTGTATTCTTTGTATGTTATAATAGCAGTCAGAGCATACATGTTTTCCCTCTGAACATTGTTATGCAGATGTTTTCCCTCAAAGAAAAGTTGTGACGTATTTCAACGCTCTTCTAATTAGCAACAAAATGAGAATGAAGAGGTGTAGTTTAACGATGTTTTTTTTGTCTGTACCAGAAAGGCCTGTGCTATGAAGTGTCTGCTGCTATAATTGATTGTGAAGCAGCTCATTTTCTACAGGGCTGGATGGGAAGCATCACATCTGAAGGATTTCCGAGGATGAAAGGATTCAGAATGTTGGCTTTCCGATGTTCTCATCAGCGTACTGCGAGGTCAGGTGATGAAATGGACAGTATGACCTTTTCCTGCAGCGATACTGCTGTGTCTGGAGTTACTGTTGTGTTGTTATATGAAAGGCAAACTTTTCTAGAAGCTATAGAATATAAAAGTGATGTTTATACTGGTAAATTGTTATTTACTGTACCATCTCATATAAGAACTGAAAAAACTCCTTATCCATTCTAGACATTTTTTGTATTAATGAACACTAATTACTTCGTGTGTATCGTTTCATCTTTTGGTGTCACTTTTCTTGAACCTTGCTACCTAACATTGACATAACCATGCCATACAGGTGATGTGACAGGTGTCATAAGCGGTCATGATGGTCCATTGCCATAACCGTGTAACCTTTGTTGATCAGCTGAAACCTGACATACACAACTGGTCAAAAGTTTCAGAACACCCCAATTTTCTTCTTTTTTTTTTTTGTTTTGAAAATCAAGCGGTTCAGTGTCTCATTGTTCGTTCTGCAGAAAGTTCTTCCAAACTATGTTGCAAACGTTTCCATAAGTGTGCGGCTCTTATGGGCTGCTTTGCTTTCACTCTTCATCCTAAAGCAGCTCAATGGGGTTTAAGTCTGGCTCACCATCTTGTTCTTTTTTCTAAAGTAGTTCTGGCAGAGCTTGGCCTTATGTTTAGGGACCCTATCTTGCTGTAGGACGAACCCTACTAACTCGGCACATACCAGAGGAACTGCATGGAGCTCCAGAATTTTTTCCCAATTCTGGGTAACCTCACCATTTTTAAACCTCTCACAGTTCAGCACTGTCCTTTGTACCATTTCATGCTATTCATTGGACTTGAATTGTTTGAATATCAATAAAAAAAATCTGGAAACACTGGGGTGTTCTAAAACTTTTGACCCGTAGTGTATATATATGTATATCTCAGCATGATTCACTTGAATGAACCAAGGGGGTTGTTTAAATTTATGAACTATGTTGTCTTTAAGTACATAAAATGCATATTTCAGTGCATTAAGTATACTAATTCTGATCTAAGGAGAGTTCTGTTCCGGTGAATGATGACTGCATTGGAATGTGTCCATTTTGCTCCATGTACATTTATGGTGAGGTGTTATAATCGTAATCATCTTTATATTCTGATTCTACTCTGAATGGGAATGTATGTATTACGGTAATGCCACTGTTTGTCAGGGTAGAACGCTTGAAAGCTATTCAGACTATTGTCTGAATGCATATAATCTGTCCTGAAAATTGGTTACCACTTACATATGCTTTAAAATGTTCATGGCACGGTTATGTCAGTGTTATGTAGGAGAGTCTGAGCAGAAGGTTACCCAGTTTTCATTGTTTAAACATTATACGCTGTCAAATGTCATGTTAATCATGCAAGTTTTATGGATGGAATACGGATCTCCATGTTATATTTCAAGCTGTTTCCATTGTAACTGCTACATTTGTCAGTTTTCACATGGAAATCAAATTATTCAAATCTAGCGTGATTCAAATAAAGATGTGAGTAATACAAATACACAAACGTGGATGTTTAAATGGCGTCAAAACTTTTCTAGCAGTCCAAAAAGTTCATGTGGTCATTGCTTTGTAGTCCTCTAACTCTGTAGTGGTCCATTCTTTGTCTCCCCCTGCTGTCCAGCTATTGCATTCATTCGTCATCCAGCACATTCAATAACTGCATGTTTCCAGGGCTCTCCACATGTAGAAGTACGTGCATTCTGTCCATCCGCTGTTGATCACATCTTAGTAAGCCGTAGAGCATTGAGACGCACTCCTAATACTGTAGCTCCGGAAGCGTAACGGATCTCCCTCAGCATCCCATTCCAGCAGGTCTCCTCCTCATCAAACCTGCAAGGCACAGTACATCATAATGTTAATCCACTATATGGCAAAACACCAATTATGAGTAGTGCGTTCAGCTAGTTTAAGGTGTTAACGTGGCACACAGATTATATCACTAGAAGGATATGATGCCTCTCCATGACTAGTCTGTGGACCAGTTCTTTGGAGTGATGGAGCTCCAGAACTGTGGTCCATCATCAGTACCTGATTTCACTAATGCTTTTGTGTGGCTTAATGCAACCAGATCCTCGCAGCAGTATTTCAACATTTAGTATAAAGCCTTTTACAAGATTAGAGGCTGTTATTGCAGCAAAGGGGGGGACAAACGCTTTATTCATTTAAAGTCTAACATTGCGAACAAGTACTAGAAGGCAGTAGTCACCCAAATCTGTACAGTAAATGAGTTGAAGACTGACCTCCAGATATCATTCATTTCAGTGGGTTCCAGCTTCTCTGTGGTTTCACTAGGCATTACAGCAAAACCTCCCACGGCGTACAGACAACCAGCCAGCTGTATCAGGTTCAGTGAACTTCTCTCCTGAGGGAACTCCGTGAACTCTGACCACCTGTGACATCAGGTAGATGTAAAAGAACGAGGTTGTGGAAACAATAGCAACTTCTAAAATGCAAAAGTGAAGACAGATGGGAAAATGACATACAATAAGAGGAACTGAAAAGATGTGTTTTCCCAGTTTGAAACAAACTGAAAGACATTTCTGTTTAATTTTTTGTCATTTTTCTGTGCTGGCTGAAGCAGAATTCTACATCTGGCTGAGCCTGATTCTTTATCTATGCTACTGCTAAATGAATATCATCAGTGGTTTTGCTAACAATCAGGATATCTATCTCCTCAGGGGGATTTTCAGTGACAAATTGCCATAATGCGTGTTGAGTGTCATACTGAGGAAACACTGATGGCTGAAAAAACAGATTAATTCAAAACTGTCAATTTTGTCAGTTTTGTCAAATGTATGATGTTGAGAGACGCAATGCCGTCAGCTAGAATGAATCAGAAGACTTCTAATTGACCTGATCCCAGAGGAAATCACTTAAATTCCTCTATAATGCACCTATAATGCACCTGTAATGCCTTTATAATGCAGCTATAAAGTCCCTATATGTTTGCCATGGAAATTTAAAAGGAGTGCATAACTCACGCGTTGCTGGCAATGTCATACACCTCTGAGCTGCTGGTGAGTCCATTGTCAGTGACTCCTGTCACTATATAGATTTTGCTCTTGTGAACGGCAACACCAAACAGGGAGCGAGCTGTTTTCATAGGCGCCAGGTCCTTCCACTCAAACTTAGTGGGGTTATAGACACACACTCTCCTTAGGCACTTCCTTTATCATTAAAAATAAAATCATCAGGTTAGGGCATGATCTCTCACATTTTCTCAGAGGTTACATTAAATTAAGTTGGATGAGAGAATCCTTCACCCCAAGAATGCTGATAAAACTAATTCAGTATCAGTTAGAAATTACTGACTGGCAGTTTTTGACTGAAGTGTCCCCCAAAACAAACAAAAAAAGGCAAACCCACTTGCTCTCTGATTTTCCACCCAGGACATAGACCAGCCCATTGTGTGAGACGGTACCGTGGCCGTAGACTGAGTATGGAAGAGGGTCTGATTCTCCCCATTTGAATGATCTGTAGGCAGCAAGAAAGAAGAGCACAGACACTGATTTTCGAAAGGCATAAAAAGGCCTAATGGTGATTCATGAAGAATATCTGCATTCCACATCATCTGACAGGAAATCAATTGATGGCATTTTCATTCCATTAGTGAGAACTCACTGTCTGTCGTAGATCATAACAGTGTCTAATGCATGTTCTCCCTCTTTCAGCTCTTTCCCACCCACGACAAAGATGGAATTCTTAACCTCGGCCAGCCCAAAGAGGCAGCGGGGGTTGGGCAATGAGGGCATCCCCAGCCATTCAGAGCTCATGGGGTCAAACTGGCCGAGAGGGAAGATGAACAACGTACAGCATACAAATTAGCTCGCATTATTCTTGCTTGTCACCACTTACAAAATGTGAATGTCTACTTTTCAGTCCATTCGCTGAGCTGTTGAGGTGGGATGTCCAATAGTGTCAAGATTTAAATGACTAGTTAATAATTGGATTAATATGTCAATGTTTTCTAAATGTTTAGTCCTGATATAATACTCTATCCATAATGAGTTGGCCCCAAGGTAAATGTAAGCTGACATGCTAGCCCAGGGGAGACCAACCTTTTTGAACCTGAGAGCTACTTCACGGGTACTGAGCCATACGAAGGGCTACCAGTTTGATACTTTAGAACAGAGTTTATCTAAACTTATCTGAACTTCATCTAGAATAAACATGTTTTAAATTCATATAAATGCAAATGTGATTAAAGAAAAATAGCAACAGGATAAAATTAAATGGTAGATGCTGCTCACTGGTTTTAGTTTAGTTTTTAAAACAGGTACGTGGGCTACTCATGTGGTCCTTGGGGGAACCACGTTGGTGACCCCTGTGCTAGTGTTGTATTGATATGCTGTGATACAGTTCAGCACGCTGTATTGTTACATCCCTACTGAACCTGGTAAAGCAAAGCAAATCACTGACCTTGTAATGGAATCAAAGTGTATCATATAGCCAAAATAATAAATGAGCTATGTAGTCCTAACATCTGTTTTGGTGCCGTCTTAGTCCCTGATGACCCGTAGATGAATCATCGTTGGGTTTAAAATGATGTTTGGCATACTATATGCAGTTGTAATGCAGACCATTATAGACCATTGCAAACCATTTAGTAATGTTGTCAGGTCAACAAGATACACGTAAGAACAATAGGCATATGAATAATACTTCTCCTGTGAGGTTACCTGTAGGAAGTAAGAACTGAAGGGATCATCTGTATTCTGCTCATTGTATATAAGACCTCCAGCCACAAAGATCTGATTCTCCTTCGTCACCAAACTGCAGTGATTTTTTGGAATCTCGGTTGATGAGGATGCTAAAAAGCATTCATTTTCAGCAGGATCGTAGGCATATGTCCCTGTGTTGCTAATCATGAGAATCAAGTTTGTTTGAAACATGCCAAATCGTAGGTTATCATTCAGGATCCCTGGCAGCATGCTCTCCTCCTCATCCTCATCTTCGTCCTCCCCACCTGCTGCGGCTCCTGCTTTCCTGCCTGATGAACCTTTGACCTTGGGCAGAATTCCTTTCTGCGCATCCTTGATTAGCTGCAGCTCTTTCTTGACATCCTGGTCGACTCTGATCAACCTGTGCCCCTCAACTTTTTCCTTAAAGTAAACTGGTGGCATCAGGCGGAACCGCACACAGTGCAGGAGATCTGGCAAGTCCTTCAGCCTTTCCCTCGGATCGTACTCAACCCAATTCATCAGAGCCTCGAAGACGGTCTCTTCCTTCTCCACGTTCAGAGAATCACAGGTGATAATGGCTGCCAGTTCTCCAGAGCCCAGTTGCTGAAAGTCCCGGTCCCTGACAAGGAACTCAAAGCGGTCACAGATGTAGTCCCGAGCTTTGGAAGCCAATTTGGGGCACTCCAGAAGTAAACCTAATCTGAAGATGGCCAGACAGTTGCTCAGCACCATCTTCTGCTCCAGGTAGGATATGCAAACGCTGAAGATGGAAGGGATCTGGTACATATTGGCTACCATGAAGATGTCCTGGACATTTTGCTCCGTGAGGTTGATGGTGGAGGTGTAGATGTACCTCAGGATCATCCCCATAATGCCAGGTTCCACATCTTTCAGCACAATCTCTCGTTTCTTGCTCTCCTCCAGGTCTGAGAGGAACATGGCCTTGAAGTATGGGCTGCTGGCCGCTAGCACCAGCCTGTGGCACGGAAACTCCTGGTCCTTGATCTTTAGCACGCAGTCCACAAACTTGTCATTCTCAAGGAGATCGCAGAGCCCATCTTGCAGCAGCATCTGCTGGTACATCCGCGGCTCAGTCAGTGGGTCCACTGGCCCGGCGGCCATCTTGTCAGGGATTTTGGTAATTTTAGCGCGATATGGCAGTAGGAGGGTCTGCACGTTCTCTTCCACTGCTGGACTGATTGTATTAACTGTGTGACCCAAAGAGAGAGAACTGGAGGCTGACGCTATGGTGTGGCTTCTCCCTTCAGCTGTCATGGAACATCAGCCACGTTTATTTTTAGTTCTGAGCAAAGCTGTAGGACTCACATTTGGAGAGGCTGAAACCCGAATCTTCTCCCTCTTCCCTTCCCCCTTCTTCTCCGCCATCTTTACCAAAAGGCAGACAGCTGACATTCTGCCAAAGAAGTCCATCACATATCAGACCCAGAGGATGGTGTTTTTGTTGGACTAGACATGATTCCTATTGACCAATGTGCAATAAGGCACTCTCTTAAAATGAATGCGCCACAAAGGGTTCTGGTACCCTAAAGAATGTAAGGCCTTTTACAGGTATGAAGAAACTTCACATGATTTATTGGTTCTTTTTTACCAATTTGAAGATTCTTCATACCTTTAAACTGCTGCTCATTCTTTTAATAACCAGAATGTCGGCATTTCTCAAAGAATACTTTGTGGCACCTTTATTTTAAAAGAGGAATAATGTCTCTCCCATCTAAAACATCTCTGGGTCTGATATTTGATGGTCTTTTTTGTTGAGGGAGACATGGTTCCTAATGACCTGAACTGAACTTAAGGGTTCTTTGAGCAACACCATGGAAGAACAAAAAGATGTAAGGCCATTTAAAGGAATGAAGAATCATCACATGATATAATGTTATTTACCTATTTAAAGGGTTTCCCCTACACATTTACATTATATAAATACTATAGAATTTCTAAAACATCTTGTTTTGAAAAATGTTCTTTTTAAATAGCATTCTTCCCATTTTTATTGTTATTGATATTGTTGTTATTTTGAGTGGACAAAACGTGTTTCTAATATGAATTCTTCAACAATACTGCTGAAGAATGTCCAACTTTGAAGGTAAATCAGCAGCTTTCCCTGTGTGCTCTCCTGCAGGATTGTTCCCCCAATTTGAACACATTAGGCAGTTTTTTTTTATCAGTTGAGTGCTCATGTCTTACCTAAATAGAGCAAGTGGTACATATTAAAACCTCAAAGTGTTATGATGTACATTTAGAATGCAATATTTCTTACACATTACCTACAGTCTGTGAGTAAGAAGCCATAATAATGAAATTACTGTTCTAAACATTTCTCCAGATTAGGAAGAGCTCCACTGTCCCTTGGTACAGCCAAAAAAAATCAGCGGCTAGTTCAGGTTACAGGCTTATTGACTGACCCTGTTCCTCCTGTGGTGGCTGCAGCCTGATGTAGGGCATTCTCGCAGAAGCATTTGTCCATATTGTATCATGTGACAGAGTAATACAAAACATGCCAGTTAATCTTCTCATGGGGGATAACAAGGGTAACTGTAGTTCACAGGTTTCCAAACATCTCTTTTTCCTTTTTAGTGACACTGCTTTTCAAACAGGGTCTTCATGTGTCAGTCAGTCAGAGTTTATATACAGTAGAGTTTGGCATTCCTTTTAGTGTAATATCAACAGACAGACACACACACAAAGGCATCTTGATCTTTAATGGTTCAATATATTACATCTGAATAAAATATTTGGCGAGCCCATTCTCTGGATATCCAATACGGTTTTAAATAAAAATGAATTTAAAAAAGAAAAGAAACACATTTATTGGTTGAATGTTTGAATGTGTGAGTCTGTAGTAAAGGGCAGTTGGCATTTACACAGCAAGTGCACTTGAGGACTATTGACAGTTAAAAAACGCCTTGTGCTTAAAAAACACGCTTCTGCTGAGCGGTGGCCATGGTGACGGGGGCTGCTTGGGTTTGGTATGGAAGCTTGGACTCAGTGAACCGTCACTTTCTACTCGTTTAATCAGTTTTGGGTTTGACTGCCTCCGGTTCAGGCTCTTCCAGCAGCGCTAGTTTTCGCTCTCGCTCTTTCACTAGCTGGATGCCGCAGTAGGTCACCAACAGCACAGAGAGAGTGGACAGGGGGAAGCCTGAAGAGGAAACAAACACAGTTGGTTTTAGATCAGAGTCCTTTTGCAGAATACTCTTCTATTGGACTTAACATACAGTAAACATATTACCTTAAACTTTAACTGTTAACTATAATTTCATTTAATGTCTGCTGCTACTAGGCAGCTGAAGATACACACACACACACACACACACACACACACACACACACACACACACACACACACACACACACACACACACA
>JBBJLR010000042.1:24853153-24864056 GCA_037577145.1 Brachypetersius gabonensis | reverse complement strand
ACACACACACACACACACACACACACACACACACACACACACACACACACACACACACACACAGCCATGGAAAAAAACAAGAGACCTCATAATTATGTTTCTGCTTATTACTTTTGCAAGTTGTGGGAATGTGTCTGTGTAAAATGTGCATGTCACGATTGTTTTAAGCATTATGGACCACACATACTGGACACACGTGTTAAACTACATAACATTATTTTACAGTTGCAACAATTAAAATAGTGATGTTAAGAGCGTAGTGTGTGTTTGTGTGAGCTCCTATCAGAAACTAAATCAGGAGTGAAGCTGCTGGAATGCAGCAAATAGAATAGCTGCTATACAAACACTACTACACTTACAACCCATGGAGGCATTTCTTTTTTTCTACACAGTTCATAGTTCATAAAAGAATAGAAATCTGTGAATTTTACACACACACCGTTGCAAATTGTTCAAACAGTGAATGGAAAAAACACTGGTCAGAGAACAGTGGTCTCTTATTTCTTTCCACTGATGTATTTTTATACATACAAATGTATTATATTCATATAAATCTGTTGTATAGTCTACTTTTTAAAATTATATTGCTAGACTGTGTTGTTTTTATTCTATTGGTTATGCTGCTTCTACTTTCTTCTCTTGTTCTGTCCACTTTACTGCTGTAACAATGCAAATTTCCACCCACGGGACTAATATAGGGTTGTCTTGTCGTGTCTTATCGGACTACATAAAGTGCCTTGCTTCTGTGCAATGCTTAATTAATTCTTAACTGTGTCATTATCAAAATGTATTACCTTTGAAAAGCAGTCTCTTGGCCACCAGCTTAGCAAACTCCAGGCTGTTCAGGGCGAGGACATTATAAAGAACAATTTGCCAGAAGTTGACAGCATTGAACAATCCCCTGATACGGCGAGACATGGCCGCAGACATAAGACCCTTTGAGAGCAAACATAAGAATGAGGAACTTGGTTGCACTGAAGCACCATAACAGCTTGTATTTATTGCTTATTATAGCCTAAAGCAACTGCTCTTATTTGCCTCTGATAACACAGATCACAAAGGATCAAGCTGTATTTGATTGACAGGTGCTAGAGTTCAGGGTGTAGAATCTTACCTCAACAGTAGACAGGGGTGGCAGAGAGAAGAGCTTAGCGACCCACAGCTCAAAGTTCAGGCCAAAGCAGTTGAAGAAAGACCAAATGTACACCAGCTCACAGGGGCCGAGCCACAGTGTGGTAATAGCAAAGGTGCAAATTGTTGCAACCAGCTCCTTGAAGATCCCATTATGATTGCCTCCAATGTAGTCATAGACGTACCTTGATAGTAAATATAGGATGATCACGTTTAAGCATGGCAATGTCTGAGATGCAGGCATGTGCAACACTCATAAATCAGTCTTATTCATTGCCAAAAAACTGGGTTCAACTAGAATGTTTTTGCAATGCGCGCGTGCCCACATGCACACACACACACACACACACACACACACACACACACACACACACACACACACACACATATATATATCTTATTCTCTATATATATATATTAAGTACTAGACTGCGTATTACTTACTTGCACAACCAGTCATTAATTCCTCTGTCAAAGTGCCTGTATAATGGTGAGAATGCAATAAGAGTTAATCAAAAATAGTCACATGCATTCTGTAATATGTCAAGTGCAAGAGAAACATGAATACTTACGTTTCAGCAAAGACATACAGCATGGTGATACATTTAGGGGGCTGGGGAGGGTCAAGGTGATCAAGTCGAGAAATGGTGTTGATAACACCAAACATGACGGCTGCTTTTACCCAGTCGTACACCAGGTTTGAATACGCCAAACCAGCTGGAATAATAAGAAATATAGGCCATTTGTAAGTCAACCACAGAAAATCTGCTGAATTGTGGAGAGGAATGTACTGTATTATCCAGTTGAGAACCTTTTTCTAGTCCTTTAGAGAAGACAAGAGATTGATTTCTGGGAATTATAATTATATATTATGTTTGTGATATAATCATGCTTGTTGTATTTAAACTTTGCGAGTATTACAGTAGTACTCTGATACTCTGCTAGCATAATTAGGAAATTACACTGAAATGTTTTTCAATGGTTGGGACCTATTTGAAGAAAAACATTTCTCTGGGCCCTCTGGGGATCCTAAATATGTCACTAATAGTGAATATAAACCATAGCCTAGCCCGATTTCAGTCAGTTATTAGAAATTAGAAACAGCTGCAACAGGTCTATGCCAGAGATCTTTACTGAAAGAGTTACTGTAAAAATCTACATGCGTGCTTTATTTATTTGTCGTTGTTTGTCTAAAATGCAAAGCTCTAATAGCCCTTCTTTGCCACGGGCAATATCCAAGGTATAGTACAAGTTTAAAGTCATTTGTTTTTGAATTGTAAAAAATGAACATACCTAAAGACCAATCAGAGAGGTCTTTCACTAGCTTCATATCACTGGGGATGGTCAGAATATACAAGAAGTGGAAGAACACGTCCACCACTAAGATGGATCCAAGATGCACCAAAGCATGGATTGTTATGTTCCACATTTCTCTGGGTTTACGAGTCAAGTTAGGGTTATTGGCCTGAAATTACAAGAACATTGTCCTATGCATTGAAATATTTTAATCCATGGACAGCATTAGAATCAAAAATAGATTGATTAAATAAAATCTTGATGGTTTGGTGGTTACACCAGTTTAGCATTAACTAATGCTGATATAAAAATACTCTCTTTAGCAGGGAATCTCACCTGGTCATGGAATTGATCAAAAGTCATGATGGGTCCGAAGAAGAAGAAGGGGAGGTAGAAATTGTACTTAATCAAATCCATGAAGGTGTAGTTGCCGTCCTTCTTCTCACAGTTCTCTAGGGCAAAACTCATACAGCGCATGATGGAGAACCCACAGCCTCCATAGAACAGGATATCCTGGAGCTCAAAAGTGCCAGTCACAAAACCAGCCTAGAACCCAGAGAATGAATAACAAGAACGAATGAATGAATGAACAATGATTAAGATTGACATTTTATGAAATTTCCAGATACAGTTATACACCCAACACATGCTAAGTGTCCAGAATTTGCTTCTTTGGCAATTGAATTCTAAGGTTAAAGTTGATAATGAACAATATAAGTTATCCAAAAGTTTTCTTTAAACCTTTTCCCAGACAAACACTGGGTCTGTTTTCAAGAGGTACTAATCTAGAATCAGTTTTATGACAATGATTGCCTCATGATTTGTCTTTTTTTATAGCTCACAGTAAGTCATACAGGGTTCTAAACGCCTGTGCCACCTTAATGAAGACTTGAATGCAGTTTGACTGAACTGAGAGAAATTTTAGTGATGTGTTTTTATGGAACCAATGTAGGTTACTATGGACTTCTAGGGTTTGCTAGCTAATTTAGCCACAGTTTAACCACAATTTAGCCACTTCAGCCAAGTTTGGATGAACATGTTTTTGTTGACTGTCTACATCTGGGGTGAGTGGAAAATTTATTAATTTTATCAATTCATTAATTACATTAATTACTCTCATGGCTGCACAGTCCACATATCCATATTATGGTAGCTAATGAGGAAGCCTTAAGGTTACTAATTGAATAGTATGCCTACTATTTAGGGGATTAATCATTAATCACTCACTTGCCAGGAGACTAAGGGCTCCATCTTGAAGGTGGCCAGACTGGTGAGTCCAGCCACGAAACAGAGCCACTTCCTTTTGATGAGGGCCACGCTGTAGAGGATGATGCAGTGAGACAGGATGAGGGAGACGTATGTCCAGCCCATAATAATGAGCACTGTCAAGCTGCCATAGAGCATGTAGATCAGGGATCTGTGCTGTAGATCAGAATGTGGACAATTATGGCTTTGGAAAAGCCGCATTCCCAACATGGAAGCTCCAAAGCATGCCTAAATGGTAGTTTTCAGTGATTGCGCCTGCAACTTTTTGCAGAAAGTTTGAACACATGAAGTTAGAATATAATTAAATGATATTATAGGGGTATATGAAAGGGATAAAAGATAAAAGTAAGGTTATGTAATAAATCTGTACAATTGTAAGTGTAATTACACTATATAAGATACCACTACTCAGACAATATATTCAAATTATGATACAAGTACAAGTTATATAATATAATATATATATAATTATATATATATATATATATATATAATTATATAATTATAGTACAAGTACAATTTGTAGAACTTCGCTTGTTACTTTTAGTTTAAAGGACCCATATCCTACATTTTTCTTGAATTTAATTTCTCCTTTTTAATCTATTTTCCAATCCCCTTTTTAGGTGAACATGTGTTGGAGCTGTGTTGCATAAATGCACTGTATGGGCTGCTGGAGAGTGGGAGTCAATGGAACATTTTTGAAACTGTTTATGTTCTTTCTTATTCACTCATTTTCTGTAAGTGCTTAATCCACACTGAGGTTGCAGGTACCCGGAGCCTATCCTGGGGTAAACTGGCATGAGGCAGGGACTTTTCCATGATATGGGCCCTTTAATATACATGCAAATGTTAGGAGGACCTAGTATAAAGCAGTATCCAAATCTATTCTCATGAGCTTCAGAATTGTTGTTACCTTATGTCCATTTATACCAATCTTCACCGGAAGCAGAAAAGATAAAATCAGAATGCATGTATCATTCATTACAGCATACTGAGATGAAAAGAAGCTCATTGTAGTTTGCTCAAAATCAACATTTTATTTAGTAATCAGTCTCAAAACACATGAGATACATACACCAGCCTTCAAACACACATGCATTTTTAATAGCTACTGATGTTACAGCAAGACACTAGCAAGATGGCTCTCAGGAACAATGCCAGGAACACATACCCACCTTAGGAGAAATCATAGAGCAAATTTTGGCAAAGATCACATGGCCAGAGAGGGCGAACAGGATGTGGTTGCGGAAAGTAGTGAACCACATTGCCCACTCAAAATCAGACACGTCCTAGAGAGAAAAAAATGATCATGAACTTTATTGTCATCTCAACTCTAAACAAGTTTACAGAGAGGTGAAATGGAAAAGCTCAGGTTCCACAGTGTACACATTCTGCGACATACAGATTAGAACAAATAAAGAAGAATGCATAAAAGTAAGTGGGCATTATGCCAGTAAAGTTAGCACAAGAAATACTGACTGATGTTTGATCTAAGCAACCACTGCGCATTTTATATATATATATATATATATAAATATCAGATAAAGGAGTATTAAGATCCCCAACACTGGACTGTGGAGCACTGGAACTGTTTAGAATGTATGTATCCAGTTACCATTTTTCTTCCAAAGTAGTGCCATCCTGGTTTCACACTATCCTTAAAGGTCTTCCTGTTTGTATTATCTACAAAGAAAAGGTAAATATTTTAGTACTTCACAAATAGGTCTCAATACAGCAAGAGTATAATTTTAAATATGTATGTTTTAAATTAAAAAAAACTCATGCAACGCTTTGCAATATGCAGTCAATTTTAGCAATCAATTGTGTTTGTGTATATACAGTAAGACCCCGCTTATTCACGGGGTAGCTGCAGCTTCAGTCTCTCGCAGATTTTTTCTGAGAACCAAGCTTAGAAAAATGTTTGGGCGTGGAGGTTAGCAAGACAATCAGACGTTGCAAACCGCAACCGACATTTGTTTTACACTACAGTAATCCAGAGTACCAAACCTATTTCAGGATGATCTCATTTTGACAAATAATCAAGGATTACATAATATGTGTCACTGCATAATGGTGCTGCTGGTGTCTATTTGTGTGTGTGAAAATAAACCCTTGGCAACAGACTCACAGATGGACAGGATTCACGACCCAGAATAAATGCGCAACTTTGGTAAAAGTTTGATTCCTAATATCTCTTTTTTTTATTATTCCATCACAATTCTTGGCACCCTGTAATTGCTAAACCAATCTGGTCATGCATGTAGACCAGTGTGTGTCAGTGGAAAATGAAAGATCAAATACAGAGTAAAAGTATAAAACATAAAATAATGCAATCGCATTTAGCTGAAGACATTATAATGTAATTATAATTATTTATTGTTTCATTAGAGCTTCATTCCTCTTAGCATCCTATGATGAGAGAAATAGTTCAGAAGCACTACAGGGACAACTGTAATTGGGTCTTTTCCTGCAGGGATAATACAGACAAATTCTGATCCCCTGCCACAGGCTAATCTTGTACAGCCTCTCAGAATCAAATATGGCCCTTTATTAGCTGTATTTTTTTTTATCATTTTTCAGAAAGATGGCATGACTTACCACTGGATGCATCTATGATCCAACTGCCTGCCCATACGAGAGCCAGTGCAAGGACAGCAGTGTAGAGGTAGAGCTCAATCTTAGGAAGAGGTGTCTTGATCCCCATGGTCAAAATCTAGCACCAAACTCTGAAGGAAAACCATAAAGTGTAAAAATGAAGGGCAAATAAACATTATGCACCCAGACCATATTAGTACACAAGAGGCTTTATGGTGCCTAGGTCTCAGTGAGGTCTAACTTATAAAAAATTATATAGCTAAGCCACATTGATGTAGTGCAATGACTGAGGGCTTTCATCATTTTTCTGGCTCAGAAGACCAGATTACAGAATAAGGTTGTTTATTTGAAGAGAGATATCAGCACCGACTACTCATTCTTGGTCCCAGTCTATTTACACTGCTGCTGTAGAAAGTGTCCTGACTTTGAACAAAACCTCCTGGTCTGGGAACAGATCTTTACGGGATGTTAAGGAACTACCAAGAGTGATCTGTATTAGCACACAACTTTAACTGAAGCTCTCTACCTCGCTGTATCTCATCTGCCTCTATACTTCACTACATCTCACTTGAATTTCTACCTCACTGTATCTCACCTGCCTCTCTACTTCATTGTACTTTATATACCTAAATGTACTTTATCTACCTCTCTACCTCACTGTACTTTACCTACCTCACACACCTCACCTGCCTCTCTACCTCACTGTACTTCATCTACCTCACCTACCTCACCTTCCTCTTTACCCCACTGTATCTCTCCTGCCTTTCTACCTCACTGTACTTCATCTACCTCACCTACCTCACCTGCCTCTTTACCCCACTATATCTTACCTGCCTCTCTACCTCACTGTACTTCATCTATCTCACCTATCTCACCTGCCTCTCTACCTCACTGTACTTCATCTACCTCACCTACTTCACCTGCCTCTTTACCCCACTGTATCTCACCTGCCTCGCTACCTCACTGTACTTCATCTACCTCACCTACTTCACCTGCCTCTTTACCCCACTGTATCTCACCTGCCTCACTACCTCACTGTACTTCATCTACCTCACCTACTTCACCTGCCTCTTTACCCCACTGTACTTCATCTACCTCACCTACTTCACCTGCCTCTTTACCCCACTGTACTTTATCTACCTTGCAGACTCACTGTATCTCACCTGCCTCTCTACCTCACTGTACTTCATCTACCTCACCTACCTCACCTGCCTCTTTACCCCACTGTATCTTACCTGCCTCTCTACCTCACTGTACTTCATCTATCTCACCTACCTCACCTGCCTCTTTACCCCACTGTACTTTATCTACCTCACCTACTTCACCTGCCTCTTTACCCCACTGTACTTCATCTACCTTGCAGACTCACTGTACCTCACCTACCTCTCTACCTATCTGCCTTACTGTATCTCACGTGTTATTTAAGTCTGCACTTTACAGGACATGCTCTATTCTGTCCATTTGCATTCTTCAGATCATGTTTATATGTGTTATGTTCTTTATATTTTATTATCAATGTTAGTTTTTGACATTCTCTTTATATATCTCTTGATATAACTTAGACTTAAGTGGCAAATAAAGAATCTTGAATCAGTCTGTCTTATTCCTGGTCCTTGCTGTCTAGAGACATAAAGCATTTCTCAATAGAGTAAGTCAAGTACAGATGTCCTTGCGAGTTTGGACCAAGCAGGAAAAGTAGCGTTCTTGCTGACATCATGGCTCACCTTGGATTGAGCGTCTTTTTATTGAGATTAAGGCGCTCTTTATTTACGACATGTGCCTCTAAAAAACAGGTAATAACTATGGGAGTTGGTAGATATGGTGGACGCTTAAAACTTACGGTTATATTGTTCTTCTACCGCCATTGCCGCTGCTTTCTGTGAAATGCATTCTGGAAAAACCTGACCACCCAAGTCCACACAAGTCCCCTCCTGATGTTTCCTTGATTAAACCAGGTATCTAGTCTGTGCTTGGCGAGAGGCGAACTTTGAATTGAAACTGTAACTGTGCCATTACTGATGACGTTTTATAAAACACATGCAAACACAAGTACAGATAAGAACAAAGATTGAGAAACGCCCAGAGATATTCAGGCAGTTACAGAGATTGACTGATAAATAGTTAATGCCTTTATGACATTTGGGAAATGAGCACCTGTCATAATTGGAATACACAGTTTGAGCCACCCCTTGTTTCTTATATCTTACTTTTAATCATCTTGTTTGAGCAGAAATTCTGTTTTCTGCCCGTCAAATTGTCTTATCTTTGGCATATTGAGAAGATACAATTACAGAAATGGGAACAAAGGTTTTACTGCAACAGGATGAAAAATGCCTTAAGATACAAAAAGCCTAGATAAAGATGTTCCAACCACTCAGCACTCAGCACCACCAATATACTGATCACCGCTTGATCATCTGGAATTATCTACTCCTGTTTCTTCCTGTTCAGGCCTTAAGTTTATGTTTAAACAAAAAACATTTCTCTGAAACTGTCAGGTTCAGGGCTTGGACTGAAAATGAGAGTTTTTGGCACTACTGTGTTTTATCAGTGTTTGAAAAGTGTCTTTAATAATGAAGAATAATCAAATGATAGATAATGAATCAACCAGCCAGAAAGACTGTTAACATGATGAAAAAGGCATCACATATTAATCACTTTGTAGTCAGATTAAACTGTTCTGAACAGCTTCTGATAACACACATACACACTACACGGAGCAGCACAAGTTTCCTAAATGTTACAGATCACAAGTAGTTGTTTCATTTAAAATAATCACACAATAATCCATAAAAGAATAAGGAAAGGATGCAGGAACAGTCTGATTTTAGACACTTATTTGAAAACCCACACAACTTTGGACAGTGTGAGCCATTAAAGAAATTCTGTCCAAACAACAGCATTACCTCAAAAACACATGATGCCTTTGCACCATAAACATCAACATTAACCCGTTTGTGTCCTGTATTTCATATTATATTAAAAATGCTACAGAACAGATACTGGCCTAAATTATTGAAAATGAATTAAAAGCACTCATTTTAATGTTTTTGATAGATGGTATGTTATTTTAATACTACTATTCACAATTAAATTTACATTTTAAAAGACTTGTCTACTTGTCTAAAACTTGTCTAAAGACTTGTCTAAACGAGGAAAAAACGAGGAAAAGTCACTTTTCTTCAGATCTGTCCTCAGGCACCCTAAGAGAAGATACGCTATTGGGCTGGTTTCCAGATAGGAAATGGGACTAGTCTTGGACTTTATTACTAGTCCCTGTTTAAATTTCTCTTTTAAGTGGATAATATGCCTAGTCCTGTACCTCATAGTATTTTGAATGGATATGTTTTCCCATTCAAAGGAGAAAATCTCCATTCATAATACTATTTTACATTTTAAATCTCATTTCATAATGGTTTGTGGTACTAGACCAGGCTTAATCCCTATCTGGGAAACCATTCAGGCGGTTTTACATTTCAGATATGGATATTATGCCTGGTCCCAAAATATATTTCTCTTTTAATGCAAAACCTCCATTCATAATGCTGTGTAGTCCAAAACTAGGCCTAATATCTGCCTCAAAAATGTAAAACTCAGTAGAGCGGTTTCAGTGGAAAATCTTCATAAAACTGTGAGGTCCAGGACTTGGATTAACCCCTGGGAGAGCATCCCAGTGCGTTTAAAGTTCAGAGAATGGACATTATGCATCAATCCATAGCCCAAACACATAAACACCCAAAAGGTCCAAAAAAGATGACCCCCACCCCCCAAGCAAGTGCTAAAGAAGTACAGCCATGAGCCCCTTAAACCCCAGCGGACGGCGCAGGCTCCAGAGTTAGTGACTTAAATGGGAGTGTCCCGGTTCACAGCTACTGAGAAAGAGCACCGTCAGCTGCTCCTCACAGCCTCTTCCTATTTTAGCTACAGTGCAGGGCATCTGCTGTCTGCTGCGCTATGTGATCTCGGGCAGCAGATACATCTAAAGAAACCCCTGTAAAGGCACTGACCCAGTGCTCGTTAAAGTGGCCTAAGTAGAGTAAAAGAAGCAGAAGAAATCCCAAACTGAATGGCTAGAATCGAGGAAAAGAGAAGCGCTTGCAGGTTGGAAATGATCTCCGTTAAAAGCAGCGCAGGGATGCAGAGCGCGCGCTGAAAGTGCAGCCCGTATTATAAAGTGCCGCTCCTATAATAAAGTGGAGAAGAGCTTTGAAATGAATACTGACCTTAGCAGAGCTTTTCTGGGGCGATCAAGCTGTTTTGGTTTCGGTTTTTGGAGAGCAGGTTTCAATCCCCCGAGAAAAATGGGGGTGAAAAAAGAAAAGAAAAAGTGGGAGGATGAGTGTGGTTTTGTCTTAATGCATCCGTGCTGATTGTATAGTGGCGATGTGCAGTGGCTGGTGTAGATGTTGTGAACTGTGAGGTGGGGTGGGGGGAGAGGGGGGGCGTATATTTAGCTCTTTTTTCGCTCCAGTACTGCAGTAAATGGGGGAGGGCTCCAGTGCTGTCCGTCACTGAAATGCAGCTCAATGCAAAACAAAACCAGAGTGGTTCATGGCGTTCTGAGTGTAATAAGTGTAGTGTGTGTGTGTGTGTGTGTGTGTGTGTGTGTGTGTGT